>CM026571.1:32731760-32941985 GCA_015143295.1 Tetracentron sinense
GGGTTTTTAAGGGTACAAAAGAGACTAGGGGGGGTGCAAAAGTGGGGTGTTTACAATCGGAAGAGGATCCTTTTTGTTAAATGGCTCTATCCTCCTAGGGGCTAATTCAAAGTTAATGTTGATGGTGCCTCTAAAGGTAATCCATTGGAGGTGGTAGAATTATTAGAAATCATAAAGGGGATTTTTTGGCTTGTTTCTACTCTCACTATGGTAATTGCAGTAACTACATTACTGAATATCACGCTCTTCTTGATGGATTGAGGTATGCAAGACACTTAACATTCAGAATGTAATTATTGAATCAGACTCCAAAGTATTGGTTGAAATGTGGAATGAGACAACTTCCATGTCTTCGGAAGTCTTGGTGTTGGCATAAAAAGATAAAGATTCTTCTTTGAGGTGATATTTCTCTGAATCATATTTACAAAGAAGCTAATGTTGTTGTTGATGAATTGGCCAACATACGATGTGATAGTCTAGATTCAGTTGTCTTTTGTTCTCTCAATTCTATTCCAAGGAAAATCAAAACTCTTCATCATTTGGACAAATTGGGTATAGGGCATTTTCGAAAAACTAGAATGTAAGAGGTTTTTTTCTTGAGTCTGTAAGGGTAAGGTTTTATGTCCCCCCCTTTTTTTGGTTCCTTTTATTTTTGTCATTGTGTCTGTAGGTGTAAGGTTTTATGTCCCCCCCCTCTTTTTTCCTTTTATTTTTGAGTCTGTAGGGTAAGGTTTTAAGTCCCCCCAATTTTTGTTTTATTAATAAATCTGGTAGGGGTCTGCCAAACCCCCCTCTCCCTCTAAGAGGTTTTTTTAAAAAAAAAGATGGCATGTCCTGGAGGCGCTAGCAAGATAGATTAAAGTGGCATTGCTTGGAGGCATTAGCCAACTGGTTGGAAAGGCATCACTCGGAGGCGCTAGTCGGATCGATTGTTGTGGCATCTCCCGGAGGCACTAGGTGTCGAGGATGCACTGAAAAGTAGTCAGAAGGACATGCGGGTGTGTCGGCATGCTGACAAGATGTGGCATTGGCCGGCGGGTTGTTAATGGTATACACGATGATGTCGGAGACCCATGGGGGTGTCGAAAGGGGGATATGCGGGTGTGTCGAATGCAGTGCTGGTCGACGGGTTGTCAGTGGTACACATGATGATGTCGGAGACATATGGGGGTGTTGGAAGGGGGACATGCGGGTGTGTCAGCATGCTAACAAAATGTGGCGCTGGCCGGTAGGTTGTCAGTGGTACACATAATGATGTCAGAGACACGCAGGAGTGTTGGAAGGGGGACATGCGGGTGTGTCAACATGTTGACAAAGATACGGCATTGTTCGACGGTTTGTCAATGGTACACACGATGATGTGAGAGACATACGAGGGTGTCGAAAGGATTGCGGTAAGTCCCAGAGGCACTAGCCAGATAGATTTTGAAATTGAGATGACATGTCTCAGAGGCACTAGCCAGATTGATATTGAGCTGAGATGGCATGTCTGGAGGCACTAGCTAAATTGATATTGAGTTGACATGTCTCGGAAGCACTAGTCAGGTTGACTTTGATGTTGAAGTGGCCCAGAGGCGCTGAAAGGGGATATTGCTTTAAGTGATGCTGAGAAGATTTTGTAATGTTGGGTATGACGCTATGCCTGGGTGCAAAAAGAAGTCCTACTGGGGATGAAAACGAAGATACTTTCCCATGACTCTCTTAACTGTGACTTGTAGGGATGAGTGGCGCCAGCTCCTTCTGGTTGTCTTATCGGAGCAGCTTAGCGCAAGTTGGTACAATCGGATTGTGGTACAAAAAATTTTGTTTTGAAAACTTTTTGCTTTTTAGAAAAGTGTTATAGACTTTTGCAAAAGTTTAAATTTTGGATAAAAGGTGCTTTGTTAGCTTTCATATTTGCCAATAAATTATCTTTGTTAGGGCTTTCAGGAGATTTTGTGAGTTTTCTTTTACTCTCGGAGAGTAAAGTATGCCCAAAAGAGGGTTTGCTCTCATGTGCTGCTGCTGGAGATAACCGAATCTATCTTGTTGTTGCTGAAGACTTTTGCTGGGGAAGTTGTTGAGGACTGTTATCAGGAGTCCACTGGGGAGTAGAGAGCTACTGGAGATTTCTACTGGGGATCCGCTGGAGATTTTGTAATAACTGTCCACTAGGGAACTGTTCCTGGGGGGAATCTCCACTGGGGATAATCGGGAGTCCCGTGTGACTGGTTACTGCTGAATTCTGTTGCCAAACTGCTTTTCAACTTTTCTCCATTTTTTTTCCTTAGAATGACCAAGTCATGGGATTCACAAGATTTGTCGTGACCCGAGACCCACCCTAGGAGTTAGAGTGAATCTTGGATGACTAATCATGGCTTGCATGACTTACTTGACAAACCAACCTGCAAAAGACCTAGAGCATATGTAATAGAGGACAATAATAGCGGAAACATATAACAAAACACAGCGGAAGTCTAACAAACCTCTACGTATATACATACATGAACCAAGTTTATACAAAAAGGAAACCAAAAGATAGTGCGGACATGCCCGCCAAAATACATGGATATATCTCTCTCAACTCACCCACAGCTATATCACTCAGAATCTACAACCACTACCTAATAGTAGCCCTCTACCAGAGGTTCCTCCAAAGGTTCCTCAACGTACTCCTCCTCCACCCATGGACCAGGAGCATAGACATCGAAAGGAGTAGCCGCTCCGCTATCACCTGTCGACATAAGAAGTACGGCTGAGCATGGAATACTCAGCAGGTACCAAATACTAACCAACAGTCGTAGCATAAAAATGGCAATACATAAAGCAGGAGCAATTCATATATGTAAAACGAGAACAATTCCTGTCATACAAGGAGGTAAAGCAATTTTATATTCATGCTTGCATTTCGTAAAAAGCCGATAAAACCTCTTGAAAACACCGTGCACTTGACTTGACTTAAAGTACCATTTTCGTGCTTGAAAACTCGTCTTGTCTATCTTGCTTGATTCTTGTATATCGTGTCATGTCATGCATGTCATGTGTGCTTGCTTGTGATCATGTAACTTGTGAGATACACTTGTAAGATGTACTTGTGAGATGCGCTTGTGAGATGCCTTGAGAGGGAAGGGAAACCCTTCTTTATGCAATGCACTTGAGAGGGAAGGGAGACCCTTCTTCATGATATGTATGTACTTGCGAGGGAAGGGAGGCCCTTCCTTATGCTATGCACTTGTGAGTGAGGGGAGACCCCTTGTGGAATATTTGTTCTTGTCTTCTTGTGAAAAGCGAGGTAAAACATATCGTAGGATATGTCCCACCTCTAATCATGTTCTTGAAAATCTCGGTAAATCATGTCATGCATGCCGTGCTCATGGAGGTCGTGTGCATACTTGCATTTGAATTTAAACATGACATTTGGGGGATTTCACAATGTATAGCATATAGAAATTTCAAACAAATAAACATTCAACATATTTTAGGGAAAATATGAGCTCATGCTATCATAATCCCTAACAAGTTACATAAGTAATTTAGCATGCATTTTCTTAATTTACAATTCATTTATTTCATCTTGGCATTTCATCAAACATTGTGAGTACATTATTTGTTAAGCCTATCACATGCTTTTCTAGGTGGGTTATGCTCACATCATACATGTTTGTTCATTATGGGTACAATGCCCTCCCCATTTCATTCATCACATCATTTCACACAGCATCCAATCGCCAATACCCCTCTCCATTCACACCATTCACCATTTCAACTCATAATACATTTATGGATGAAAGAAAACAAGGAATACAAAGAATAAGGGAAGAAAGAAAAGCTATCACTAGGAGGGTAGCAAGAAGTACCGACCTTGAAAAATGAGGGAAGGAACTCTCCTCCAAAACGTGTGTGTAGATGCTGACCTAGCTTGAGGAGAGTGCTCCACGAGTGCTTGAACCGGAATCTTGAAGCAATCCAAGCTTGAGGTGATTGTGGGTCTTGAAACCCCTTTGATTTCTCCCCAAAGCAAACCCTAGGTTTGGAAACCCTTCTACTCTTCCTCTAACTCTCAAAATACTCTAAGTGTTATGAATGAACCCTCAAATGCTCGGGCAAGGCTTTTAAGGCATGAGTGAAACGTCCAAAAGATGAAAATACCCTTAATGAAAATTTCCGCAAAACACGAAGACCGAGCGATCAGTGGTTATGACCGATCGATCGGTTGCCTACCGAGCGATCGGTGTGTTGACCAAGCTCTCGACCAAAAATCAACTCTCTGGAAAATTTCCCCATACAAATTCTACGACCAGTCGATAGCTACCGATCGATCGGTTTTGGACCGATCGATCGCTCCATGGACCGAGCGATCGGTTGCCTGCAGGTCCAACCTGTTTTGGCCATATCTTTTGACTCGCTCGTCGGATTTCGACGATTCAACTTGCGTTGGGTTCGTACTTCAAAAAGGAACATTTCTGACATTTCAGAATTTCTAATTTCTTCTTTATTTATTAATTGTACTACTTTAAAGATAAATTGGCTACGAAAGTGCCATGTATTAAGCATGAAAAAGTCCGGGGTTCTACATCCTCCCCCCTTACAAAAATTTCGTCCTCGAAATTTGGACGATTACATGCATTACAAAACACAAAAAATTTACAAGTCACATACAAAACCCATACAAAACTCATTCAAACAATTCTGGGTATTTCGCTTTGACTTCGGCCTCACGCTCCCATGTAGCTTCTTCTCGAGCATAATGCTCCCATTGCACAAGAACCAATGGAATAGTTTTGTTGCGAAGGACTTGATCTCTCTGATCCAATATATGAACCGGCCTCTCAACTAAAGTGAGATCCTCTCGAATTTCTAACGGTTCCAAGTTTATGACAAGCGAAGGATCCGCAATGTACTTCCGAAGCATAGACACATGGAAAACATTGTGAACCGCGGCCATGTGAGGTGGAAGAGCTACTCGATAAGCAATGTCACTAACCCGCGTGATAATCTCAAACGGTCCAACATAGCAAGGACTATGTTTGCCTCTTTTGCCGAATCTCATAATCCCTTTGCTAGGAGATACTTTCACAAAGACTCGATCCCCAACCTGGAATTCCAAGTCCGTTCGGTGCGTGTTTGCATAGCTCTTTTGATGATCTTGAGCGGCTTTTAACCGATCCCAGATGATCTTGACTATACTAGCAGTTTGCTTGATCAACTCCGGACCTAACACCTTTCTTTCTCCTACCTCATCCCAATAGAGAGGAGACCTGCAACTTCGCCCATACAAAGCCTCGAATGGAGCCATTTGGATACTCGCCTGATAGCTATTGTTGTAAGCGAACTCTACCAAAGGCAAGTGCTCTTCCCAACTACCTTTGAAATCCAGCATACAAGCCCAAAGCATGTCTTCTATAACTTGATTCACTCTCTCAATTTGTCCATCCGTTTGTGGATGAAATGCGGTGCTGAAGTCAAGTCGGGAACCCATGGCATCCTGAAAACTTTTCCAGAATCTTGACGTGAATCTCGGATCCCGATCTGAGACAATACTAATTGGCACCCCGTGTAGCCTAATAACTTCCTTAATGTATAGTGCGGCTAACTGACTAGAGTTGAAGGTAGTACGGTAGGGTAAGAAATGAGCGGACTTTGTCAAACGATCCACTACTACCAATATCGCATCTGAGCCCCTTGTCGTCTTTGCCAAGCCAACTATGAAATCCATGGATATGTTCTCCCATTTCCACTCGGGAATAGGAAGAGAATGCAATAGACCGGCGGGTCGCAAGTGCTCTGCTTTTACCTGTTGGCACACCAAGCACCGTGCTACATACTCCGCAACATCCCTCTTCATATTCCGCCACCAAAAGTGACTCTTGAGGTTCCGGTACATCTTCGTACCCCCAGGAAGCACAGTATACTTTGATCGGTGCGCTTCATCCATAATCTCCCTTTGAAGATCTACATTGGCTGGAACACACAACCTTCCTTTGAACGTAATAGCACCCCGGCTAGTGAGAGAGAAGTCTTCACTACCCTTGGCAACATCCTTGTCCCGATAAGCCAACAATTCAGCATCCGTGGCTTGGTATTCTTGGATCAAATCTATAATGTATGGCCGAACCGTGACATTTGCCAAGATAGGACTATGGACAGAGTCATTCACACTGATGTCCAGATTTGCCAAATCTTCAAGTAGCTTCCATTCCTGTACCAACATGTGTGCTAATAACCCCAGAGGTCTTCTATTCAAAGCATCAGCCACTATATTTGCTATACCCGGGTGGTATTGAATGATACAATCATAATCTTTCAACAATTCCATCCAACACCGGACCTTTTCACATTTAATGCATGACACTTTCGTTGCCATTTTGCCTTTAAAGAGGTATAATTAATAAATAAAGAAGAAATTGGACATTCTAAAACATCAGAAATGTTCCTTTTCGAAGTACAAACCCAACACAAGTTAAATCATCAAAATCGGACGAACGAGTCAAAAGATATGGCCAAAACAGTTTGGACCTGCAGGCAATCGTAGCACGGAAGGCACTAAGGACGTAGCTCGGAAGGCACTAAGGACGTAGCTCTGACAACGTGCTCTGATAAGGCACAGACAACGCATAGACAACGTACTCTGATAACATAGCTCTAGCTTTGATAACGTATACATTGTGCATCAGTTGTGCAACAGACAACGGGTACGTCGTGCACAGACAACGTGTACGTTGTATAGCAAACAACATGTACGTTGTACAGCTCACGAAGGGCACGTTGTACATAAGACAACGGACAACGAGCTCAGCACTATTCACAACACAACGTGACAACGGGTTTGGCACCCAACACAACGTGACAACGGGTTCGGCACCCTTCACAACGGACAACGGGTTCGGCACCCTTCACAACAGACAACGTGTTCAGCACTATTCACAACACAACGTGTTTGACACTGTTCACAGCACAACGTGTTCGGCACTGTTCACAGCACAACGTGTTTGGCACTGTTCACAGCACAACGTGTTCGGCACTGTTCACAGCACAACGTGTTTGGCACTATTCACAGCTCAACGTGTTTGGCACTCATGTCTTTACAGAAATTTCAGTAAGAGTATTATGGTCTTTTGGTCGGTTCATTCTTACCTTAAGAGTTTAACCCGAGCCTTTAGGGCATCATTCAACACTTAGAGAGTTTGAGAGAATAGGAGAAAGGGGAGAAGGCGATTTCAACCTAGGGCTTGTCTTTGGAAGAGAAATCAAAGGGGTTTGAGACCCTAGATCACTTCAAGTCCGGTTTTTCTCCAAGATCACGGCTCAAGCACTCGTGGAGAGCGTTCCCCAAGCTAGGGCAGCAACTCACGGTCATTTTTGGAAGGAGTTTCTTCCTCATTTCTTCAAGGTCGGTACTTCTTACTACCCTCCTAGTTGTAGTTCCTCTTTTCCCTTTATTTCTTTTGATTTTCTTTCATTTACACATGTGCTATGAGATGGATGGTTATGAATGGTGAATGGAGGTGGATGTTGGCGAATGGATGCCGTGTGGATGATGTGATGAATGAATGGGAAAGGGCATTGTACTAATAATGAACATACAAGTGTGATGTGAGTAAACTCACCTAGAAAAGCATGATTTAGGTTTAAATGAATAATGAATAATGAACACACCATGTTTGATGAAATGCTAAGGTGAATAAAATGAGTTGTAAATTAGGAAATGCATGCCTAATAAATTATGAATATTGCTAGGGCCTATGATAGTGTGTTTTCTTGCTTTCCCTAAATGATAGGAATATTACATTGCTCAATCATTGATGTTATATGTGTTGTGAAATTACCCAAATGTCATATTTAAATTTAAATGCAAGTATGTACACGGTTCTCACGAGCATGGCATGCATGACATGATTTATCGAGGTTTTCAAGAACATGGTTAGAGGTGGGACATATCGTACGATATGTTTTACCTCGCTTTTCACAAGAAAACAAGAACCAACATTCCACGAGGGGTCTCCCCTCACTCACAAGTGCATATCATGAAGAAGGGCCTCCCTTCCCTCGCAAGTACATACATATCATGAAGAAGGGTCTCCCTTCCCTCGCAAGTGCATTGCATAAAGAAGGGTCTCCCTTCCCTCTCAAGGCATCTCTCAAGCGCATCTCACAAGGACATCTCACAAGTGTATCTCACAAGTTACATGATCACAAGCAAGCACGCATGACATGCATGACATGACACGTACGACACGCTCGACAAGATCAAGTAAGACAAACACGACAAGCTTTCAAGTACGAAAAGATATTTCAAGTCAAGTCAAGTGCACGATGTTTTCAAGAGGTTTTATCTGCTTTTTACGAAATACAAGCATGATTATAAATTGCTTTACTTCCTTGAATGATATAAATTGTTCCTGTTCTATATATGCAACTTGCTTCCTACTTTATGTATGCTATCTGTATACTATGACTGTTGGTTAGTATTTAGTACCCTCTAAGTATTCCATGCTTAGCCGTACTTTTTATGTCGGCAGGTTCTGAGGGAGCTGCTGCTCGATTTGATGTTTGTGCTCCTGGTCCATGGGTGGAAGAGGAGTACGTCGAGGAGCCTTTGGAGGAACCTCCCGTAGAGGGTTATCAGTAGGTGGCGTTAGATTCTGAGTGAATAGCTGTGGGTGAGATGAGAGATTACATTCATGTATTTTGGCGGGTCTGTCCGCACTTTCTTCTGGATTCCTTTTGTGAAAACTTGGATTCGTATATACATA
Organism: Tetracentron sinense; assembly: GCA_015143295.1. Taxonomy (NCBI): domain Eukaryota; kingdom Viridiplantae; phylum Streptophyta; class Magnoliopsida; order Trochodendrales; family Trochodendraceae; genus Tetracentron; species Tetracentron sinense. Next base: position 32,740,493 of record CM026571.1, read on the forward strand.
GAGGTTTGTTTAGTCTTCCGCTGTGTTATTATAGTTATGTTTCCGTTGTCATCCTCTATTGTATATGCTCTGTGGGTTTTTGCAGGTTGGTTTGTCAAGCAAGTCATGTAAGCCATGATTAGTCGTCCAAAGTTCACTCTAACTCCTAGGGTGGGTTTTGGGTCGCGACAGAAGTGGTATCAGAGCTTAGGCTTTAGGTCTTTAGGGTCATTTAGAATCTTATACCACGGCTTGACAAGAGGATATGTTAGGAAACAAGTTAGGAAGGAAGTAAGTCGGGAGCGAGTCTGGTTCCAAGTGTAAGACTAGACTTTAGTCTTAGTCTAAAATGGTTGCTTAAACCAAGTACGGGTCCTAGGTACGCTAGAACACTAAAGTATAAGTATAATGTGATGAATACTCTGATGACTTGATGTGATGTATATTAGTATTATACAACTAATACAAATTGAATTATTGTGAAATGACATTGAAATAAACTGTGGTTTCAAGTTAGACTCATGTGGTGTTATTATTCTCAGGACTTTAGTCATGAGATGGAACACACGGGGTCGTGGACCACATACCAGAGCTTCCTCTTCTTCACGGGATGAGGATGAGCAGCCGGACCTCTCTCATGTCTTAGGCTCTATTGCTGAGACACTCGCCATACTGGCGGCTCGGCAGGCTATACCATCATCGGCGGCACCTACTCCACCGCCCGCAGCTCCAGTACATCGTACCGCTGGAGTTGAGGCATTCAGGAGATTGAGGCCTCCACCCTTCCATGGGAGTGTGGACCCTCTTGCTGCGGAGGCATGGATCCTCTAGATGGAGAAGATCTTTGTGGTCCTCTTGCCTACAGAGGAGGATAGAGTAGCATGGGCAGTTTTCATGCTAGAAGGTGAAGCCCACCATTGGTGGTTGTCCGCATTGAGGACGCGAGATTTGACCATGCAGGGTCAACCTTGGACTTGGGAGGAGTTCAAAGATACTTTTTACAAGAAGTATTTTCCGATTGGAGCACGGGAAAAGAAAGAGAGAGAATTCATCAACCTTGAGCAAGGTTCGATGTCTGTGGCCGCTTATGAGGCCAAGTTCTCGGAGCTATCACACTTCGCGACACATATGATTGCCACCGAGGCAATGAAGGGGAGGAGGTTTGAGCAAGGACTCAAGGATGTCATCATGGAGAAAGTGTCGGTCTTTAGGCACGCCACTTACGCTGAAGTGGTGGATAAAGCCTTGTTGGTTGAGACCAACTCTGAGGCGGTGTCCAAGAAGAGGGAATTGACGAGAGGCCAATCCAGTAGTTCAGCACCTCTAAAGAGGCGGGCTCGTACCGGCCCTTATCAGTATGCGTGGCCAGCACCACCGATGAGGCCATCTTATGTGCCTCCAGCTCCACGGCAGTATGTGCCTCAGGCACCGCGACCTCAGGCTCTTCCGGCCCCACAGCCTGTTGCACCTCAAACGATGAGGTATGCTCCACCTCCGGCCCCTCCGACTTATACACACGAGGTCTGCACTTAATGCGACCGAAGGCACCCGGTAGGAGATTGCCGAAGAGCATCCGGTGGATGTTTTCATTGTGGTCGCTAGGGCCATATGATCAAGGATTGCCCCAGTCGGCATTTACCAGGCCAGTCTCAGGGGATTACGCCACCAGCACGCCCAGCAGGATCATATCAGGCGTCATCTCAGACTACCCGGTCTACACCCCAGTCTCGCCAGGCAAACCAAGGGCGAGTTTTTGCCTTAACAGAGGGTGATGCACTTGCATCTGACGATGTAGTGCAAGGTACGCAGTTGTAGCTTATTTAATTATCCGTAAATTGAACTGTTAAGTATTAATTGATTGTGTACGTACTTGGCATGTTATATATGTATATATACCTACATGTATACACTGTTGATGCATGGATTAACTCCGCTAGTTAAAATTTCAGGAACCCTACTAGTCAATGAGTATTTGGCTTGAGTTTTGATTGATACCGGGTCAACTCATTCATTTGTCTTGCCGAGTTTTTCAGAAGGCTTTTCTGTAGAGCCAAGTCAGCTAGAACCGGAGTTAGCCATTTCGACTCCTCTCGGTAAAACAGTATTGGTAGATAAAGTGTATAGAAATAGTATGGTCCAAGTTGGAAGCCACGAGTTGGCGGTTGATCTCATCGTCCTTGGATTCCAAGACTTTGATGTTATATTCAGAATGGATTGGTTAGCAGCACATCATGGGCATGTAGCTTGCTTTGAGAAAATGGTACTCTTCAAGCCAGTAGAAGGAAAACCATTCCACTTTCGCGGGTTGAAAAGTAGATATATTGCTCGTTTTACGGCGTTGAGCTTAGCTAACCTCGAGGCAAAGGACTCATCGACTATTTCGGTTGTGAGTGAGTTCCTGGATGTATTTCCAGAGGAGTTGCCAGGATTGCCTCCAGACAAGGAGATTGAGTTTGTGATCGAGCTTGCACCAGGCACAACTCCTGTTTTCAGGGCTCCGTATAGAATGACCCCTATTGAACTCAAAGAGTTAAAGACCCAGTTGGAAGAATTACAAGGTCTTGGTTTCATTCGACCAAGTGTCTCACCGTGGGGTGCCCCGGTGTTGTTTGTTAAGAAGAAAGATGGTTCGATGCGGATGTGCGTCGATTACCGGCAATTGAACAAGGTCACTATAAAGAATAGGTATCCATTGCCTAGGATTGATGACTTGTTCGATCAGTTGAAGGGAGCGAGATTTTTCTCGAAGATAGACCTTCGATCGGGTTATCACCAGTTGAAGATTAAGGTGGAAGATGTTCCCAAAACTGCTTTCAGGACTCGGTATGGACACTACGAGTTCTTGGTGATGCCTTTTGGACTCACGAACGCGCCGGCAGCCTTTATGGACTTGATGAACCGGGTGTTCCGGCCATATCTTGATAAATGCGTGATTGTATTTGTTGATGACATTTTGGTCTATTCCCAGACACGGGAAGATCACACACGTGACCTATGCCTTGCTTTGGAAATGCTAAGAGAGCACAAGCTATACGCCAAACTTAGCAAGTGTGAGTTTTGGTTGGAAGAGGTGGCATTCCTAGGCCACGTTGTTTCGGCAGAAGGTATCTCGGTAGATCCGAAGAAGATCGAAGCAGTTATGAGTTGGGCGAGGCCCAAGATTGTTACTGAGATACGCAGCTTTCTTGGGTTGGCAGGCTACTACAGGAGATTCGTAGAGGGTTTCTCTAGCCTTGCAGCACCGCTCACTTACTTGACAAGGAAGAACGCCAAGTTTGTATGGAGTGATAAGTGCGAGATCAGTTTCACGGAACTGAAGAAGAGGCTTAATATAGCCCCTGTCCTTACTGTGCCATCTGGACCTTATGGGTATGAGATGTATAGTGATGCCTCACACGTTGGACTTGGGTGTGTACTCATGCAGCACAAGAAAGTCATTGCCTATGCATCAAGGCAATTGAAGGAGCATGAGAAGAATTATCCCACGCACGACTTGGAGCTTGCGGCGGTCGTGTTTGCACTTAAGATTTGGCGTCATTACCTTTATGGGGTGGAGTTCTATGTGTTCACGGACCACAAGAGCCTCAAGTACCTCTTTTCCCAAAAGGAATTGAATCTAAGGCAACGGCGTTGGATGAAATTTCTGAAGGACTATGATTGTACCATTCAATACCACCCGGGTAAAGCAAATGTAGTGGCTGATGCTTTCAGTAGAAGACCTCAGGGGTTGTTAGCACACATGTTGGTTCAAGAATGGAAGCTACTAGAAGATTTGGCAAATTTGGACATTAGTGTGAATGACTCTGTTCGTAGTCCTATCTTGGTAAATGTTACGGTTCGGCCATACATTATAGATTTGATCCAAGAATACCAAGCCACGGATGCTGAATTGTTGGCTTATCAGGACAAGGAAGATGCTAAGGATAGTGAGGACTTTTCTCTCACTAGTCGGGGTGCTATCACATTCAAGGGAAGGCTGTGCGTCCCAGCCGATGTAGATCTTCGAAGAGAGATTTTGGATGAAGCACACCGTTCGAAGTACACAGTGCATCCAGGGGGTACAAAGATGTACCGGAATCTCAAGAGTCACTTTTGGTGGCGGAATATGAAGAGGGAGGTTACGGAATATGTAGCACGGTGCTTGGTGTGTCAACAGGTAAAAACAGAACACATGCGGCCCGCAGGTCTATTACAGTCCCTTCCGATTCTCGAGTGGAAATAGGAGAACATATCCATGGATTTCATAGTTGGCTTACCAAAGACGGCAAGGGGCTCAGATGCGATATGGGTAGTAGTGGATCGTTTGACGAAGTCCGCACACTTCTTACCTTACCGAACTACTTTCAACTCTAGTCAGTTAGCTGCTTTGTACATCAAGGAAGTGGTGAGGTTGCACGGAGTGCCCTTTAGTATTGTGTCAGATCGGGATCCAAGTTTCACATCAAGATTCTGGAAAAGTTTTCAGGAAGCTATGGGTTCCCGACTTGATTTCAGCACCGCCTTTCATCCACAAACGTGTAGCACCTCGGACTTTTTCATCCTTAATGAATAGCACCTTCGTAGCTAATTGGCCATTTTTGTAGTCTAATTAATAAATAAGGGAGAAATCAGAATTTTCGAAATGCTAGAAATGTTCGTTTTTGAAAGACGGATCCAACGCAAGTTGAATCGTCGAAATCCGACGAGCGAGTCAAAAGATATGGTCAAAACAGTCCAGACATACACAGCACCGATCGCTCGGTCCAGTCAGCGATCGATCGGTAGCTATCGCACGGTCAGAAATTTTGTATGGGGAAATTTTCCAGAGAGTAAGTTTTTGACCGGTCGATCGGTCATAAACACCGATCACTCGGTAGGCAACCGATCGATCGGTCATAACTACCGATCGCTCGGTCTTCGCGTTTTTGCAGAAATTTCAGTAAGGGCGTTTTCGTCTTTTGGGTGTTAAACCCTTACCCATAAGGGTTTGCTCGACCCTTTGAGGCTTCACTTACAACATTTGAGGGATTTGAGAGATAAGAGAGAAGAGAAAAGGGTTTCCTAAACCTAGGTTGCTTTTGGAGAAGAAATCAAAGGGGTGAAGACCCTAGATCGTCCCCAAGCACGTTTTCTTCAAGATTTCGACTCAAGATCGGGTGGGGTGCATTCTCAAAGCTAGGGCAGCCCTCACTCACGTTTTTGAAAGGGAGTTCTTCCCCAACTCAAGTCCCCTTCAAGCAAAGGCTTCCTCCTTCCAAATAGAGCTTTTATTTCAAGGTTTCTTCAAGATCAAGCCTTGATCTAAGGTTAGTACACCCTACTAACTTACCCTAGCAATAAATCTAGGTTTTTCCTTATGAAATATGATTCTTGTTAGTGTGTTTTATTCCTTGCAAAATGTGTCATCTATAATAAATATAAACAAGATAAAGAAAGGGTAGGAATGCTTGGATGGAGGTTGGATACGGCGATTGGATGCCGAATGTGTGATGTATGATGTGTGGGTTGTGGATTGGAAAATGGAGGATGAGCATTGTACAAATAACAAACTTACCATTGTGTGATTGAATGGAAAATATGCATTAAAAAGAAGGAGATAAACTACTAAGGAATAATGTATGAAAGTGTTTGACAAAATGCCTAAACTATGAATAAATGATCTCAATGAAGGATATGGAAATGAGTTTTATGCATGCGTTCTTATAAACGATAAATTGATCAAATGTTATGCAAACTACTTATGTTACCTATGTTCATATCATGAATTGAATTGTAATGTCATATCTTAGTTATTCCCACTATCATGATTGTCACTATGGACACGTACACGAGCACGCATGATAGCATGAACCGTGATTTCAAGAGCATGTACATATAATAAACAACAAGAAAATATTGCATGTCAAGGAGGTTGGTAGCCCAGGGAGGATTCGGATACTAACCTCTGGCTCACAAGATAACCCCTAAAACACCTATTGTCAAGGAGGTTGGTAGCCCAGGGACATTCGGGTACTAACCTCTGGCTCACAAGAAAACCATGCATTTCATAACAAGGAGGTTGGTGGCCCAGGGACATTCGGGTGCTAGCCTCTGGCTCACAAGTGCATTGTATAACAAGGAGGTTGGTAGCCCAGGGACATTCGGGTGCTAGCCTCTGGCTCACAAGTGCATTGCATATCCAGGAGGTTGGCAGCCCAGGGAGATTCGGGTGCTAGCCTCTGGCTCACAAGTTACGAGATGGAGGTTTACAAGATGATGATCATGCATTCATGCATGCACGCATACATGATTTCTACGAGGCATACCGGGACATGACATGGGTTTTCAAGCATGAGTTTTGTTGGCGTTTTCGCATTCATGTACGCACGTCAGGATGCTTGTATTGTATCATGCCTTATACTGTTTCCTTTGTGATGTTTCTATTACTGCTTGTATGATATTACTATTGTGTGTTTTATTATTGTTATGGTCTGCTAGTAGCTTGTACTCGCTGAGTATTCCATGCTCAGCCGTACTTTCATGTCGGCAGGTACTGAGGGAGCCCTCGACCCGGAGCCTTGGGTCGAGGAAGAGTATGCAGAGGAGAGAGAGCCGGCTATTCCATTACAGTCTCAGGCGGACCGAGACCTCGATGCGTGGCCATACCTCGACTACTGTTGAGGGGAGAGTATGAGAGGGTCTTGTGTATTTTGATATTTTGATAGGTGGGCCTGTCCACCCTAGACTTTGACATGTCTTGTATTTATGTTAACTTGGAATACTATTTTGGACCATCAGAAGAAATGAAAATTTGTTTACGCTTCCGCATATATGATAGCTTCCGCGCTCTGATTATCGTTGTTGGTACTGTATTTTATCTTGTGCATTACAGGATGGTTTGATAGGTACGCAGTGTGACACCTAAAATATCCCTAAACTCCTAGGGGGTATTTTGGGGCGTTACAAAACGGATGGGCAAACCGAGAGAGTGAACCAAGTCATTGAAGACATGCTTCGGGCTTGTATGTTGGATTTCATAGGCAGTTGGGAAGAGCACTTGCCTTTGGTTGAATTCGCCTATAATAACAGCTATCAGGCGAGTATCCAAATAGCGCCATTTGAGGCCTTGTATGGGCGAAGTTGTAGGTCTCCTCTCTATTGGGATGAGGTAGGAGAAAGGAAAGTACTTGGTCCGGAGTTGATTGAGCAAACTGCAAACACAGTTAAGATCATTCGGGATCGATTGAAAGCCGCTCACGATCGCCAGAAAAGTTATGCGGACACGCGCCGTAGGGACTTGGAATTTCAAGTAGGGGATCAAGTTTTTGTGAAAGTATCTCCTAGTAAAGGGATCATGAGATTTGGAAAGCGAGGCAAGCTCAGTCCTCGGTATGTTGGGCCTTTTGAGATTATCACACGAGTTGGTGAGGTTGCTTACAGGGTAGCTCTCCGACCTCACATGGCCGCAGTTCACAACGTCTTCCATGTGTCTATGCTTCGGAAGTACATTGCGGATCCTTCGCATGTCATAGACTTGGAACCGTTGGAGATTCGAGAGGACCTCACCTTGATTGAAAAGCCGGTTCAGATTTTGGATCGAAGAGATCAGGTGCTTCGCAACAAGACAATCCCTTTGGTTCTTGTGCAATGGCAACACCATGCTCGGGAAGAAGCTACATGGGAGCGTGAAGCCGAAGTCAAAGCAAAGTACCCAGAATTAATTGAATGAGTTTTTGTATAAGTTTGTATATGACTTGTAATTTTCTTTTTGGTTTGTAATGCCAGTAGCGTCTAAATTTCGAGGATGAAATTTTTGTAAGGGAGGAGGATGTAGAGCCCCGGACCTTTTCACATTTAATGCATGACACTTTCGTTGCCATTTTGCCTTTAAAGAGGTATAATTAATAAATAAAGAAGAAATTGGAAATTCTGAAACCTCAGAAATGTTCCTTTTCGAAGTACGAACCCAACGCAAGTTGAATCGTCAAAATCGGACGAACGAGTCAAAAGATATGGCCAAAACAGTTTGGACCTGCAGGCAATCGTAGCTCGGAAGGCACTAAGGATGTAGCTCGGAAGGCATTAAGGACGTAGCTCTGACAACGTGCTCTGATAAGGCACAGACATTGCATAGTCAACGTACTTTGATAACGTAGCTCTAGCTCTGATAACGTATACGTTGTGCAACAGACAACGGGTACGTCGTGCACAGACAACGTGTACGTTTTACAGCAAACAACGTGTACGTTGTACAGCTCACGATGGGCACGTTGTACATAAGACAACGGACAACGAGCTCAGCACTATTCACAACACAACGTCACAACGGGTTCGGCACCCAACACAACGTGACAACGGGTTCGGCACCCTTCACAACGGACAACGGGTTCGGCACCCTTCACAACGGACAACGGGTTCGGCACCCTTCACAACGGACAACATGTTCAGCACTATTCACAGCACAACGTGTTTGACACTGTTCATAGCACAACGTGTTCGGCACTGTTCACAGCACAACGTGTTTGGCACTGTTCACAGCACAACGTGTTCGACACTGTTCACAGCACAACGTGTTTGGCACTGTTCACAGCACAACGTGTTTGGCACTATTCACAGCTCAACGTGTTCGGCACTCGTGTCTTTACAAAAATTTCAGTAAGAGTATTATGGTCTTTTGGTCGGTTCACTCTTACCTTAAGAGTTTAACCCGAGCCTTTAGGGCATCATTCAACACTTAGAGAGTTTGAGAGAATAGGAGAGAGGGGAGAAGGCGATTTCAACCTAGGGCTTGTCTTTGGAAGAGAAATCAAAGGGGTTTGAGACCCTAGATCACTTCAAGTCCGGTTTTTCTCCAAGATCACGGCTCAAGCACTCGTGGAGAGCATTCCCCAAGCTAGGGCAGCAACTCACGGTCGTTTTTGGAAGGGGTTTCTTCCTCATTTCTTCAAGGTCGGTACTTCTTACTACCCTCCTAGTTGTAGTTCCTCTTTTCCCTTTATTTCTTTTGATTTTCTTTCATTTACACATGTGCTATGAGATGGATGGTTATGAATGGTGAATGGAGGTGGATGTTGGTGAATGGATGTCGTGTGGATGATGTGATGAATGAATGGGAAAGGGCATTGTACTAATAATGAACATACAAGTGTGATGTGAGTAAACTCACCTAGAAAAGCATGATTTAGGTTTAAATGAATAATGAATAATGAACACACCATGTTTGATGAAATGCCAAGGTGAATAAAATGAGTTGTAAATTAGGAAATGCATGCCTAATAAATTATGAATATTGCTAGGGCCTATGATAGTGTGTTTTCTTGCTTTCCCTAAATGATAGGAATATTACATTGCTCAATCATTGATGTTATATGTGTTGTGAAATTACCCAAATGTCATATTTAAATTTAAATGCAAGTATGTACACGGTTCTCACGAGCACGGCATGCATGACATGATTTATCGAGGTTTTCAAGAACATGGTTAGAGGTGGGACATATCGTACGATATGTTTTACCTCGCTTTTCACAAGAAAACAAGAACCAACATTCCACGAGGGGTCTCCCCTCACTCACAAGTGCATATCATGAAGAAGGGCCTCCCTTCACTCGCAAGTACATACATATCATGAAGAAGGGTCTCCCTTCCCTCACAAGTGCATTGCATGAAGAAGGGTCTCCCTTCCCTCTCAAGGCATCTCTCAAGCGCATCTCACAAGGACATCTCACAAGTGTATCTCACAAGTTACATGATCACAAGCAAGCACGCATGACATGCATGACATGACACGTACGACACGCTCGACAAGATCAAGTAAGACAAACACGACAAGCTTTCAAGTACGAAAAGATATTTCAAGTCAAGTCAAGTGCACGATGTTTTCAAGAGGTTTTATCGGCTTTCTACGAAATACAAGCGTGATTATAAATTGCTTTACTTCTTTGTATGATATAAATTATTCCTGTTCTATATATGCAACTTGCTTCCTACTTTATGTATGCTATCTGTATACTATGACTGTTGGTTAGTATTTAGTACCCGCTGAGTATTCCATGCTCAACCGTACTTCTTATGTTGGCAGGTTCTGAGGGAGCTGCTGCTCCATTTGATGTTTGTGCTCCTGGTCCATGGGTGGAAGAGCAGTGCGTTGAGGAGCCTTTGGAGGAACCTCCCGTAGAGGGTTATCAGTAGGTGGCGTTAGATTCTGAGTGAATAGCTGTGGGTGAGATGAGAGATTACATTCATGTATTTTGGCGGGTCTGTCCGCACTTTCTTTTGGATTCCTTTTGTGAAAACTTGGATTTGTATATACATAGAGGTTTGTTTAGTCTTCCGCTGTGTTATTATAGTTATGTTTCCGCTGTCATCCTCTATTGTATATGCTCTGTGGGTTTTTGCAGGTTGGTTTGTCAAGCAAGTCATGTAAGCCATGATTAGTCGTCCAAAGTTCACTCTAACTCCTAGGGTGGGTTTTGGGTCGCAACACTTTGTTTGTCAACACTGCTTTGCCGAGAGGAGTCGAAATGGCTAACTCCAGTTCTAGCTGACTAGGCTCCACAGAAAAGCCTTCTGAAAAGCTCGGCGAGACAAACGAATGAGTAGACCCGGTATTAATCAACACTCTAGCCAAACCTTCGTTGACTAGTAGGGTTCCTGAAATTTCAACTAGTTACGTCAATCCATGCATCACATCATATGTATATAGGTAGATAGATATATAACACGCCACATACGTACACAAGGAGTAAAGCATAATATGACAATCGCGGATAAAAGAATAACTTTAAACGCGTACCTTGCACCACAGCATCAGATGCAAGTGCATCACCATCTGTCAAGGCAAAAACTCACCCCTAGTTCGCCTGGCGAGGTGGAGGTGTAGACCAGGTAGTCTGGGATGACGCCTGGTATGATCCTAATGGGCGTGCTGGGGGCCTAATCCCCTGAGACTGGCCTGGTAAATGCCGACTGGGGTAATCTCTGGCGACCACAATGAAAACATCCACCCGATGCCCTTCGGCAATCTCCTACCGGGTGCCTTCGGCTGCACGAAGTGCAGACCTCGTGTGTATAGGTCGGAGGGGCCTGAGGTGGAGCATACCTCATCATCTAAGGTGCAACTGGTCGTGGAGCTGGAAGAGCCTGAGGTCGCGGTGCCTGAGGTATGTACGGCCATGGAACTGGAGGCGCATAAGATGACCTCATTGGTGGTGCTGGCCACGTGTATTGATAAGGGCCGGTACAAGCCCGCCTCTCTAGAGGTGCTGAACTACTGGCTTGGCCTCTTGCTAACTCCCTCTTCTTAGACACGGCCTCGGAATTCACCTCGACCAATAAGGCTTTGTCTACTACCTCAGGGTAGGTAGCATGTCTGAAAACCGAAACCTTCTCCATGATAACATCTTTGAGCCCTTGCTCAAATCTTCTCGCTTTCATTGCCTCGGTAGCAACCATGTGAGGCGTAAATCTAGAGAGTTCTGAGAGCTTAGCCTCATAAGCGGCCATGGTCATCGAACCTTGCTCTAGGTTAATGAACTCTCTTTCTTTCTTTTCCCGTGCTCCAACAGGAAAGTACTTCTCATAAAAAGTATCCTTGAACTCCTCCCAAGTCCAAGGTTGACCCTGCATGGTCAAATCTCGTGTCCTCAATGTGGACAACCACCAATGGTGGGCCTCGCCCTCTAGCATGAAAACTACCCATGCTACTCTATCCTCCTCTGTAGGCGAGAGGACCGCAAAGATCTTCTCTATCTGGAGGATCCACGCCTCCGCAGCAAGAGGGTCCACACTCCCATGGAATGATGGAGGCCTCAATCTCCTGAATGCCTCAACTCCAGTTGTACGATGTACTGGAGCTACGGGCGGTGGAGTAGGTGCCGCCGACGATGGTATAGCCTGCCGAGCCGCCAGGATGGCGAGAGTCTCAGCAATAGAGCCTAAGACCTGAGAGAGGTTCGGCTACTCATTCTCATCTCTAGAAGAAGATGAAGCTCTGGTGTGTGGTCCACGACCCCGTGTGCCCCGCCTCATGACTAAAGTCCTGAGAACAATAGCACCACATGAGTCTCACTTGAAACCAAAATTTATCGTATTTCCATTTCACAATAATTCAAGTGGCATTATGTTATAATATAATACTAATATACATCACATCAAGTCATCAGAGTATTTATGATATTATACTTTGGCGTTCTAGCGTTCCTAAGACGCGTACTTGGTTGAAGCAACCATTTTGACTTAGACTAAAGTTTAGTCTCACACTTGGAATCACGACACGCTTCTGACTTACTTCCTTCCTAACTTGTTTCCAGGCATCTGCTCTTGTCAAGTCGTGGTACTAGATTCTAAGTGACCCTAGAGACCTAAAGCCTAAGCTCTGATACCACTTCTTGTCGCGACCCGAGACCCACCCTATGAGTTAGAGTGAATCTTGGACGACTAATCATGGCTTGCATGACTTACTTGACAAACCAACCTGCAAAAGACCTGGAGCATATGCAATAGAGGACATTAATAGTGGAAACATATAACAAAACACAGTGGAAGTCTAACAAACCTCTACATATATACATACATGAACCAAGTTTATACAAAAAGGAAACCAAAAGAAAGTGCGGACATGCCCGCCAAAATACATGGATATATCTCTCTCAACTCACCCACAGCTATATCACTCAGAATCTACAACCACTACCTAATAGTAGCCCTCTACCAGAGGTTCCTCCAAAGGTTCCTCGACGTACTCCTCCTCCACCCATGGACCAGGAGCACAGACATCAAAAGGAGCAGCCGCTCCGCTATCACCTGCCGACATAAGAAGTACGGCTGAGCATGGAATACTCAGTGGGTACCAAATATTAACCAACAGTCGTAGCATAAAAATGGCAATACATAAAGCAGGAGCAATTCATATATGTAAAACGGGAACAATTCCTATCATACAAGGAGGTAAAGCAATTTTATATTCATGCTTGCATTTCGTAAAAAGCCGATAAAACCTCTTGAAAACACCGTGCACTTGACTTGACTTAAAGTACCATTTTCGTGCTTGAAAACTCGTCTTGTCTATCTTGCTTGATTCTTGTATATCGTGTCATGTCATGCATGTCATGCGTGCTTGCTTGTGATCATGTAACTTGTGAGATACACTTGTAAGATGTACTTGTGAGATGCGCTTGTGAGATGCCTTGAGAGGGAAGGGAAACCCTTCTTTATGCAATGCACTTGAGAGGGAAGGGAGACCCTTCTTCATGATATGTATGTACTTGCGAGGGAAGGGAGGCCCTTCTTTATGCTATGCACTTGTGAGTGAGGGGAGACCCCTTGTGGAATATTTGTTCTTGTCTTCTTGTGAAAAGAGAGGTAAAACATATCATAGGATATGTCCCACCTCTAATCATGTTCTTGAAAATCTCGGTAAATCATGTCATGCATGCCTTGCTCATGGAGGTCGTGTGCATACTTGCATTTGAATTTAAACATGACATTTGGGGGATTTCACAATGTATAGCATATAGCAATTTCAAACAAATAAACATTCATCATATTTTAGGGAAAATAAGAACTCATGCTATCATAATCCCTAACAAGTTACATAAGTAATTTAGCATGCATTTTCTTAATTTACAATTCATTTCTTTCATCTTGGCATTTCATCAAACATTGTGAGTACATTATTTGTTAAGCCTATCACATGCTTTTCTAGGTGGGTTATGCTCACATCATACATGTTTGTTCATTTTGGGTACAATGCCCTCCCCATTTCATTCATCACATCTTTTCACACGGCATCCAATCGCCAACACCCCTCTCCATTCACACCATTCACCATTTCAACTCATAATACATTTATAGATGAAAGAAAACAAGGAATAAGGGAAGAAAGAAAAGCTATCACTAGGAGGGTAGCAAGAGGTACCGACCTTGACAAATGAGGGAAGGAACTCTCCTCCAAAACGTGTGTGTAGATGCTGCCCTAGCTTGAGGAGAGTGCTCCACGAGTGCTTGAACCGGAATCTTGAAGCAATCCAAGCTTGAGATGATTATGGGTCTTGAAACCCCTTTGATTTCTCCCCAAAGCAAACCCTAGGTTTGGAAACCCTTCTCCTCTTCCTCTAACTCTCAAAATACTCTAAGTGTTATGAATGAACCCTCAAATGCTCGGGCAAGGCCTTTAAGGCACGGGTGAAACGCCCAAAAGATGAAAATACCCTTAATGAAAATTTCTGCAAAACACGAAGACCGAGCGATCGGTGGTTATGACCGATCGATCGGTTGCCTACCGAGCGATCGGTGTGTTGACCGACCTCTTGACCTAAAATCAACTCTCTGGAAAATTTCTCCATACAAATTCTTCAACCAGTCGATAGCTACCGATCGATCGGTTTTGGACCGATCGATCGCTCCATGGACCGAGCGATCGGTTGCTTGTAGGTCCAACCTGTTTTGGCCATATCTTTTGACTCGCTCGTCAGATTTCGACGATTCAACTTGCGTTGGGTTCGTACTTTGAAAAGGAACATTTTGGATGTTTCGGAATTTCTAATTTCTTCTTTATTTATTAATTGTACTACTTTAAAGATAAATTGGCTACAAAAGTGCCATGTATTAAGCATGAAAAAGTCCGGGGCTCTACAAGATTTTTGTTCGATGAGTTCGTTGCCGGTTTTCCTTATGCCTGCGAAGTTGATTGATTTCTTCCTTTTTTGCCCCTAGTCACAAGGCTAGGTCTGGGGTTGCATTATTTTTGCGCAATGAGGCTATTGCTAGTTTTCACTCATGCCCGCGATTTATTGTGGATCTGGAGCTTCTCCCTTTATTGCCCTAGATGATATTCCGCTAAGGATGTAGATGTGATATAGCGCTTACACTCGTAGTTTCTACAGGATCTAGGAGGACTTAGAGTGGGACGAAATGCAAGCTAGGGGACCGAAGTTTGGGACACCCTAATGATTGCTTTTGTTGCAGTTGACTTGCACTCTTTTGGAGTTTTTTTTTGCTCTACTGAGGAATTTTCCTCTATGGCAGAAGCTGACTTTGTGGTGATCTTCTCCACTCGAGGTAGGCTCTGCTGGAGAGAGTTGAGAGATCGTCCCTTCTTGGGGATTGTTTGAGGGGGAGTAACTCCTTTGAGGAGAATTCCAGGAGAGACGGACTCTATGAGGGATGATGAGCTGATTCTGCTTGGGGAGAGAATCGGGAGAGATTGTCTCTATGGGCAGTCTCTGAATTTGAATATGTTTTGACTTCTATTTTGGGCTCTGCCTTGATAGAAATTTTATATTTTTTGAGGCCAACTCCGCCAGGAGTGCTCATTCTGTGGTGACCGCACCTGATTGTTAAGGTTGTCTACGTATCCTTTGTAAGATTAGGTCATGTCGTAGTTTAGGCTGATGCCACGGATGCAAAGGGAGGGTGTCCTTGATGAAATGTTTATTTCTTGAAAGAAAAGCTGTTAGGCTTAAGGGGCAAACTAACGGATTTCATTAATTTGAAAGGGATTACATTGCTCGGGATAAGGAGGGAGTGTGCCAAGGATGGCCTCCTGTCCTTTCCCGGAGAATCTACGAGTGCAAAACGCCTATCAGACTTGACCCTAAGCATAGTATCGTTTAACTCTGTCCATATTGACGGGCTCTGGGAGGTCTTCGTCATCCATACGTCCGAGTCGAAGGGTGTCGTCAGAGAATTTTTCTCAAACAATGTTTGGGCCTTCGTAGTTGGGAGTGAATTTGTCCCTCGGGTCAGGATGGTTTAGCAATATTTTTTGAAGAACAAGGCTACCGAATTCGATGCTTTGGGGCTTGAATTTCTTATTGAATGCCCTAGCTATACGCCTCTGATAGGACCTGGGAGTGGTTGATGGCTTTCAGTCGTTTCTCTTCGATCAGATTCAGCTGCTCATACCGGGCTTATGCCCATTCTGCTTTTGTTGGTGGCTTTGACTGTACCATTGGTCTGTGGCCTGTATAGTGTGGAATTGTGATGATGTATCATGAATTTCTAGCAGAGACTATTCATCCCCTTATTGTAAAAATTGAGAGCATTATCTATTATAATCTTATACGGGATACTGTATCGGCAGATGATGTCATTCTTCAGAAAGCGCCGAACCATTAAGGCTATAACATTGCCATAGGAGGCTGCCTGGACCCATTTTGTGAAGTAATCAATTGCTACCAGGATGAATCAATGTCCGTTAGATGCATTCGGGGCTATGAGCAGTGAGGTTATGCAGCCTGGTTAGCGGTCATTGATCTTGTTAGCATAGAATTGGCACTGGTAGAATTTTTGTATGTGCCGGCAACAGTCAGATTCTATTGTAGACTAGTAGTAGCCCAGTCTGAGTATCTTCTTAGACAACATTAGCTCGTTCATGTGTACACCACAAACTCCTCTATGAACTTCTTTACCTACCTGTGCAGCTTCACGAGTGTCGAGGCATTTGAGCCAAATCAGGTTTGGTGATTTGTTGTACAAAATTCCTCCTGAGAGGAGAAACTGAGCCAAATCGATAAGTCTGTTATGGGTCCTGGTCTTGTGGCTGAAAGTAATTCTTCTGAATTGAGTGATTAGCACATTGAGATAGGCTAGGTATGGGACTAGCCTAACTTCTCTAATAGCCCAAGATTCATTTACCTGGCAGATTACTAAAGATGAGTCATTGTAGACGTCTATCTCTTTGATTCCAATGCTTAGGGCTTCTTTTAGTCCGGCTATGCAAGCCTCATATTTTGCTTCATTGTTTGAGCATCTGAACTGCAGCTTGACTAAAATAGGGAGGTGGGCTCCCTTAGGCGAGATCAGGACTACTCCTACCCCATGTCCACGTCTGTTAGTGGGTCCGTAGAAATATAACTCCTAACCGAGGTATTCTTGCTCTTTATGTTCAGCATATAGGATGACTTCATCTGGGAATTGATCATGTACTAAGACATAGTCCTATGCTAGACTGTGGGCTAGGTGGTTTACAATTGCCTGCCTCTTGATTGACTTCTGATTCATGTATGTGATGTCAAATTCAGATAACATCGAGGTGTCCTCCAGGTGGTGGCTGACTTTTCTAGTAAGTACTTGAGTTGATCCATCCGGGAGATCAGAATTGTCGGATAGGAAAATAGATAGTGCTGGAGACGCTGAGTAGCCCATAGTGTCAGATAAGTCTTTTCAAGTGAGCTATATTTCTCTTCATATTCTAGCAAGCGCTTACTGATGTAGTAGATTGCTTGCTCTGTTCTATCTGTATCGTCATATTGTGTCAGGACTTACCCTATGGAGGTTTCTTGTACTGAGATGTATAGTAGCAGTGGCCATCCCGGTGTAGGAGGCACGAGTACTAGAGGATTAATAAGATACTATTCATTCTGTCAAAGGCTTCTTGGCACTCATCTGTCTAAATTATAGGTACATTCTTCTTCAGAAGTTTGAAGATTAGCTCGCATATCAGAGTGAGTTGAGAAAAGAATCGATTGATGTACTGAATCTGCCCAGAAATCTACGGATTTCCTTTTAAGTTTGGGGAGTTGGCATTTTAATGATAGCCCTAGCTTTAGCTGGATCTATCTCAATGCCTCTTTTGCTGACTATGAAGCCAAGGAGGTTTCCTAATGAGCTCCAAAGACACATTTGGCCGGGTTCAGTCTTAGGCCGAATTCTATGAGTCTGTTATATAGTTTCATCAGGTCTTCAAAGTGTTGCCTAGCAGTTGGAGATTTGATGATCATGTTATCTACATAAACCTTAATTATCTTGTAGATCATGTCATGGAATAGTGTCGTTATTGCCCTCTGATAGGTTGCCCTGCATTCTTGAGTCCAAAGGGCATTACCTTATAGCGGAATCTGCCCTAAGGTGTGATAAAGGAGGTTTTCTCCATGTATTCTTCTACCATTATGAGCTGGTTGTATCTGAAGAAACCATCCATGAATGAGAGTGTCTCATGCCCTACTGTATTGTCGACTAGGATGTCGATGTGCAGGAGAGAGAAATTGTCCTTAAGGTTAGCCTTGTTCAGATTCCGGATGTCGATGTAGATTCGGACCTTGCCATCCTTTTTGGGTACTGGCACAATATTGGCTAACCAATTAGGATAGGTTGCTACTGCCAGGAAACCTGCTTCGATCTGCTTCTCAACTTCTTCTTTCTGTGACCATGCGGGCCTCATTCGTCTCAGTTTCTTCTTAACTGGTCTTATTTTGGGGTTCAGGGGCAGCCTGTGTACTACAAAGGCTGGGTCTAAGCCGGGCATGTCTGTATAGGACCAGGCGAAGACGTCACTATAGATTTTTCGGAAGATGATCATGTCTGGTCTCTGCTTAAGGCTCATGGTTGTGCCAATCTTGACGAGTTGGGGGTTATTTTCTGATCCAAGGTTTATGGTTTTGGTGTCCTCAGTGTTAGACTGCAGTATCCTTTCACTGCGTTCAAGGTGGTCAAGGATTTCTTGGAGAGGTTCCTCTTCCTACTCTTCATCATTCTCAACTTTAGAAAGTTCAACAAGGGTTTTGGGGGTAACCCTATTGTAGGCTTTCTTCTGGCAAATCATTAAGCTCATCTTAGCAATTTATTATTTAATGTGATTTCCTCATCAATCAATTTTGAAATGTTTATGTAAAACATGATTTTGAGTCAAAATATCAGATTTCTATTGATAAAAATAGATGACTGTTGTTTTACAAAATGTTGACTCGACAAAAAGAGGTCTAAATGGTTGACTTTGATTTTTCAATGGGAGTAAAGAGAAAATAGAAGAGGGAGAAGAATGGTGCTTGGTCATTGTCTGGTCAGACCAACTTGTCGTATAACTTGCTTGCCCCGACCCTGGATGACATCGATGGTGAGAGCCTCGATTCACCAATGGATCAGTGGTCAGTGACTAGATGACGCTTCGGCATTGTTGGAGAGGGTGTAGACCTGCTCTCCCGTTGAATCTTCTGCTTCGGTAGCATCTTCGACAGTCAGCTTGTCGAACATCTGTGCCATGCTGAATACTTTTGGATCTGGAATCCCTGAAGACTCATCATTGGGTTGGAGGTTTGAGGTACCGGCAATGGGTGCAAGAGGGATGTTAGGGTATGCTCCTGAGTCTAAGGGCATGAAGTTTCTGACTGGGAAGGTTACAGAGATTTGGGGTCGGGGTTTTGGTTTCACCAACCGACTACCCTTCTTTGTCAGTTTCGAGAGATAGTCCTCACACTTGGGCTTGTATCCTAATTTGAATGGCGGTGTGTAGTGGGGAGGTGCATATCTCTTCCTCATCCATTGATTTCTAACTCCCAGGCCTAATCCTGGCTGATATTTCATTATGGCCATCATCCTGACAAATATCGGTACTTCCTGTTTGTTCTGTTCTTCTATCTGGGTGATAAAACTGACCTGCTCAAACTGATATATCATACTTGCCCCAGATCCTGGATGTCCCCGAAGGAACTTGCCAAATCCTCTGATGGGATTACGATCAAATGGTCATCTTGAATAAACTTGATTCTTTGATGGAGAGAGGAGGGAATGGCTCCAGCCGCGTGGATCCATGACCTCCTAAGGAGCAAGGTAAATAAAGCTGCCACATTTATGACTTGAAAATTTGCATGTAAACTGAGCAGGTCCGACCCCGATGGTCAGGTCGATGTCGCCCAGATTCTGCCTTGTAGAGTTATCAAATGCCCTAATGGTCATGGGCATTTTCTTCACCTAACTGAGGTTTAAACCCATATAATGTAGATAGTGTGCAGACGTTTAGGCCAGAGCCATTGTCGATTAGTACTGGTGATAAAGTTCTGTCCATTCACTGAATTGTAATGTAGAGAGCCCGGGTGTGATCTTTGTCATTGTCCAGTATTTCTTCTTATTGTTGGACATGATGCCCAAAAAAGTCATTTAGATTGTTAGAACCTTATTAATTTGATTAATAAATGCTTCTTCTTAATCTATTGTGTATTCATTATGGGTAATTGACCATGATCATGAGATGATTTATACGATATGAGATATCGATAAAGGTCCATAGGATATATTGTAGGAAAGTTATGTGATTAGATTATCACAGGTAGATATAACTTTCTGGTTTCTTGTACCTTATGTAGTCACAGATGTGGGTGAAGCTGGGCATTTCACTTATATGACTGCCAGAATGCTAAGATATTCTCAATAGTTGAGATGTAGTTCTATCTCGAACTATTGTTGTGGAGACTACACATCAGCATATGGGTGCTTAAATGTACACTGACTGATTGCATTCAATGAGAGACCTCTTGCATAAACATACTATCAGATCGTTGGTCTCTCATTCACATTGAACACTTTCGATGATCCTTAGATCTGATGAATTCATCTATGACTGGGCAGTGATCTGACTGTTTTGATTCCACCAACGTATTTTCTAACTTAGGGAATACAATACAGTGACAATTGGATAGTCAGAAAGTTGTTTCGAGTCATGATGAATTTCAAACAAGAAATCCATGCTTATTAATTTGAGAGATTATCCAAGTTCTGGATAAGATAGTTGATTAAGTTCAAATCCTGCGCAGGTGATTTTGAAAATAAAATAAGTTTTGAAATATACTTTTATTAAAAGGTATTATACTTATAAAAGGTTTTTTTCAAAATGTTTTTCATGAGAAATTGTTTTTCATGGCTTGATCATAAGTCTTGGAAACCCGGATGATTTGCAATGGGCTATGAGTTAGATAGTATGTCAATCTCGAAGGCCCATTAGGGATAATGTATTTGGAAGGATAAATCGAATTTAAAAGTTCATGTGGCAGGATCTGTAATGATTAATGTTCATACACTGGGATTCAATTGCAACATGGATATCTCACGTCTTCCGATGTAATTCCCATTTAGGGTCAATGGGATAACATTGGATAAGCCAGGGTAAGAATGTCCCAGAGCAATCTGTGGAGGTGCTCATATAAGAAATACAAGCTCAATAATTGATTAAAAGTTAATCAATTATTTTAAGTGATTAAAAGTTAATCATTTAATTAAATAGATTAATAGTTAATCTATTGTTTAAATTAATTGTTAATTTAAACTAAGGGATTTTTTTAGTAATTATTTGATTAACATAATTAAAGGGGAAATGGGTTTGACCCATATCCATAAACCCATTAAAATGGACCTTTAATTTGGGCCAAAGCCCATGGGTTTAAACCCTAGGGTGGGGCGCCCACTTGAGGAATCCTAATTGGATTAGGATTTGTTTAATTGAATAATTATTGAAATATAATTCCTTTTATTATGGAATATCCAAGTGTTGGATTGTAATTAGGATTAAGATGTTATTGTAATTAGATTACAATAAGGAGTTTTAACTCCTCAAATCCCACGCCCCATAGAAGCTCACGCCCCCCTTGTGGATTCCTAGTTTGACTGGGTTTCCTACTTTGGTGTAGGATGTTGACTTATCCCTTTTAATTAAGGAATCCTCTTATAATAGGGACTCTTTAATTAATAGGATTACTATAACTAAAGTAGTTATAGATTAAGTAGGAGTTTATTTAATTAATAATAAGAGTTATTGTTAATTAATAAATCCTACAAAATAAGATCAAGTTGGAGTAGGATTAGGATAAGATCCTAGTCTATAAATACCCCAACACCCTAGACCATTAAGTAGAATTCTCTAGAATTTTTTCTCTCCCCTCCTCTCTCTCTCCAAACCGTGAGCCCTAGGGGAGACCCCTAGGGATTTTCATGAGCTAAATTGGTGGTCCTAGTTGGGTTTTGCAAATCTAGGGTTTTGAACCTTAGTATTATTGGTGATAGAAGGTCTACACCATTGATCCATCTTCTTCCTCTTGCTTCTATAATTCTAAAGGATATTCTAAAGCTTTGTGGGGATAGCGAAGAACAAGGATCGAGCTTCTAGTATTTTTTCGGAGAAATCTCTATAAAGAGTTCTGACAGTTCGAGTGGATTAAGCTTCACCGGTGAAAAACATTCACCGAGGTGATATGACTAAAAATCTTAGATAATTTTGATGCTTTTTATGGTGTTAAGATATAGGGGATCCAGTTTCCGCATAAATTTTTATCTGGATCCCCCTTCACTTATGTGAAGGAGATGATTCTTATTTCTAGCATTTGCCTCACCATGTGCCCCAGTTTCTCGGGCGTGATGCTTGATGTTAAGTG
The DNA here is from genome assembly GCA_015143295.1 of Tetracentron sinense. Classification (NCBI taxonomy): domain Eukaryota; kingdom Viridiplantae; phylum Streptophyta; class Magnoliopsida; order Trochodendrales; family Trochodendraceae; genus Tetracentron; species Tetracentron sinense. The sequence continues at coordinate 32,762,566 of CM026571.1, forward strand.
GGCATTGTTAAATACTTAGAGTAGCTATTTTGGTGATGTTCGGAAGTCAGGAGAAGACCTATGATGGAGATCTGGGCTGGAGTGTTGCTCAATTGCTGGGTGATGTTGAACTCTTCTTCATTTCTAGAATTTTCAGCATTATGGAGGAGTCTTCCGCCTCTTTATCAAAGGCTGATACCATATTTTTCTCTTTTTCTTTTCCCTTATCTTTTACCGGCTCAGCCACAGGGGGTTGGTACACCCGACCAGATCGGGTGAGGTTGGCTATGCTCTCATTCTCAAGGATGAGAGAATGAGGGGAAGGCACACGGTCGAGGTTAAAAGGCGGAGATGGGATGTAGGAGATTTTGATTGGCTCAGACAGGATGGAGGCTTGAGCTGGGGCTATGGGTTGGTTGATTGGGCAAGGGATAGTATAGACAATTTGCTCTTCGTCTTGTTTAAGAGTAGGGATCTGTGTTGGAGGTTGGATAGTCTGGATGTTTGTCAGTAGGAGAAGAATGGTAATATGTGGCTGGTAGGCTGGTTGGATTATGTTGTCATCCACTGCGAGTATGGCGGGTCCTGACTGCCCTGCCTCGGGCTCTTGCCATGCAATAAAATTGACTTATCCGTTGTGCTGCGATAGTGGAGCCTGGTTGATACTAGTGTTGCTTGGGGCTAGTTCAACCTTTCCCTCATCCAAGAGATCTTGGATGACATGCTTAAGGCCTATACAATTGTCAGTAGCATGACCTGAGCCTTGATGAAAGGCGTAGTGGTGATCGGCTTTGTAATTCCGACTTTGTTTATCCGGTGCAAGAAGAGGGGTAGGGCCCCTTAGAGTGAGGAGACCCTGCTTGGTTAGGAAATCCTAAAGTTGACTGAGAGTGTAAGGAAGAGGGGTGAAGGTTCGAGGGGGCTTGTCTTGTTGTTGGACTTGTCCCTGGTTCTATCTGGATGACTGGGTATTTTCGGTCATTGGCTGTTATGGCTGAGCAGCCAAGGCCGATAGTCTGATTGGTGCTACAGCAGCCATGATTTGCACAACTTCTTTCATTCTCTGGTCTCTGGGATCACTGTTTCTACCAACTGGAGCTATTGTTCTCGGGGTGGCAAGCCCTAAACTGGAGTGGATAGTGATGCCCAGATAATGGACCCTAGCGGGGGGTGAATAAGGTTTATGGCAAATTAAAAAAAAAATTTACTCTAAGTGATATTCACGGAAATTAAAAATGATCACAATTACTACCAACTAAAATCAGAGATAATAAAAGAAAGAGAAGGATAAAGATACTAGACACTAGATATGTTATCGGGGTTCAGCAACTTGCCTACGTCTCCGCCTTTAAGCTTTCCTGCTTCAAGGATTTTCACACGATTCACTAATCGTACTCTTCTTTTCCGGTAGAGAGCAAGCCTTACAATCCTTTTCCAGGACTACGAAGAACCTTTAACAATCCTTTTACAGGCTAAGGAATAACCTCTTCAAGAGACTCTCTCTTGGATACAAAGAAAACTCTCTTCTTAATAGGGTGCAAGAATCCCTGATTTTTCACTTTCAATAAATACAGAAATTTATGGATATTAAATCCGAATTGAAAGCTCCTAGATTGAGCTAGATAAGAATTGAATGCAAGGCTCACACTCTCTTAAGATTGATTAGAATTGAATGCTCAAAGAGAAAGGAATTGGGATTCTAAATATTCAATAGAAAACAGAGTAGTGATTTTGAAAATTTAGAGTAATGAATGGGCAATATATCAGTGATTGGAATCCTTAGTATTATATATTTTTATCATAAATCAACTCTATTTATAGTTGGGCAATCAATATGGCCATTGGAAGTAGCATTGAATGCGAAATAATTGTTGAAAAATAGCTGTTATTGGTTTTTTCCTGCAGGCACTAATCGATGAGTGAGAGAAAATTAGGCTTGAGTCGTCGATGAGTGGAGACAGAAGTAATTGCTTCATTTCCTGTCACCCACTCATCGATGAGTCCCTTGTACTTATCGACGAGTTCACTGAATTTTCTTCAGTAAACTCATCATAATGAGACCAAAAAGATGGGAAACATGCTAGGACCCTTAGGCAATAAAATTATTAATATTTTAATCATTTTTAGGGCCTTAGAATGATGTCCATATTATACTAGGTTACCCAGGGTCTATTTAGGTAATCTTTGAGCAATTCTTTTCCAATGTCTTGAGGATTATTGCAAGGTCCTAGACACTTTAACTTAGACACTAGCCTTCATGAAAGATGATCTTCATTCTTGATTTATGAGAAGCTTCATTCTTGATGGATCTTCAAGCATTGTCTTGAGGTTTTTGAAGCTTTGTCTTTGGAAGGACTAGAACTTGAACTTTGACCTTGATGACTTAAGCTCTTCAATTCTTCATATCTTGAATTTCGAACTTAATGAGCTTCTTCTCTGAAATTTCACATACTTAATAGAAATATTAGTATATCAAGAGTCATTTCATTATGATGTCATCATTCAAACTAGTAAGGGTACATAGAGTAGTAACCTTGAGGCTAACCAGATAGCACCGCTCCTGATGGCAATTTCAATATAGGCACCTGTCTTGACGATAGTGCCGAAGTCTACAACTAGTAAGCCTACCATCAGGGTGGAGTAAGGCTGCTTCAGAGTGCTCATAAACATGCTTGCCAATTATTCCTTAGGGAATGGAGTTGGGATCCGAGCTGCCATTTCTCTCAATTAGGTGGCATACTCCAGAAAGACTCCTTGTTAAGCTGGCTCATCTGTTTTAATTGGATCCTCTGAGGTCGGAGCTCCTGGTTGAAAGAGTAGTGCTCAAAAAAGATTTCTATGGCCTCTCTCTAAGTCTTGATCCGCTGCTTGTCCACTATCGTCCACCATACCAGGGTTGACCCCTTCAGACTCTTCTGGAAGTACTAAATTAGAAGAGACTGGTTCTTGTTGTATTGGAGTATGTCCCTAGGTACAGTTGGAGGTTTTGCTTAAGGAAGCCTATGCAATCTTATTTGTGAAAGTTAGGCACTTTGAAACCTGGAGGAACAACATCTTCAGATGAGAAGGTCAAGTCTTATAGTAATAGACTGGAGATGGCAGATGCCCCTTTCATTAATCTCATTTCCTCTTTCATTTCTTTAATTTCCTCATATTGGTCCCTGAGGGACAGTATAGGGTTAGAAGATGATGACCTGTCCTGATTGACAAGGGAGGCCTTGGGTTACTTTACCCCATCATATTGTTCATAGTCTACTTCTCCTTCGCCTGGTGTAGGTCCTGGATTAAGAATGACGATTGGAATAGGCTGAGGTTTCAGAGTTAGTTGTTCAGAGGATTCTCCGGTCGGGTTTCAGGTAGAAGGATCATCGGATTGAGCCCCAATTAGAATCTTAAGTGATTTTAGAACACTGTCAAGTTTAGTTTGTGTGGCTGTAATGTCTTGATCATGAGACTACATGATCTCATTAGTTCTCTACTGCTGGTCTAACTGTTCTGCCATTGATTCTGATAAACTTTCAGGTGTAGTGATGCTAAGTCCTTCTTCTGTGATGAGCACTTCGGTCAAGACTGCGTTTAAGACTGTTGCTTCTGAGAGAATTGTAGTCATAGAGAGAATCTTGGGTCGGCTCATGCAACTGAAAAGAATGTAACGACTAAACACAAATATGTATGATTTACAGGAAAGAAGATGCTAGAAAATATCTTTTCATTGATGCATGCTTGTGGGTATAGGCCTGTGTGACTCAAAAAAGAAAAAGACTCGATCCTATGTATGTCCGTTGGGGATGGCAAAGTGAAGTGGCCGGGGCACACCGTTGAGATCCATGATTTGTAATTGGAGGGATGTGACCTTAACCTCCATGTTATCAATTGTTTCAGTAGCATTGAACATTTGGGCATACTAGATGGAATGTCAGGGTCTTCCACCCAAAGGAGGTATGCTGACTCAGTAGGTGGTCCTGCTGTGACCACAAAGTCTGGCCATTTGTCTCTCCTGGAGTTTCGCCAATCTGACTGGAAGCGTCAGAGATGGCACTCGGAGTGCACAATGAAGTCAACACGATCATTTTCCAGCCTGTCTATCATTGGGATATGTTGAGGGAGTCCAAAATGTCGGAGGACTCAGAGTGGAACATATGCTGCTGAGCGGGTCAGACCAGCGAGGATCATGCATCGTTTTCTTGTTATGATAATGCGAAGTAGCATTTTCAGGATTAACCACTCTCATTTCCATATGATCTGCTCTTCTGTCAGGGTATGGAGAAGGTGGTAGAGAATTTTGACATTTGTTAATACGATCTAACCCTGATTCTGAGAAATCTTTATGGGTAGACTGTAAGCTTCATGGAGGTCGGTAAACACCGACATGATTTTAGGCAGGTGTCCTATTAACCCTAGGTGTAACAGTGGTGCACTGATAAGAAAGATGCCCTTTTGGTAGTCTACGGCTAGCTGAGGGCCCTAAGAAGTTCTAACAAAACTGTTCTTGAGTACTGATGTCTTCGATAACCCCTACCAGTACTGAGTCGGCGAGGGTATGATACTTCGGGAAGACCAACTAAGACATGACTATCAGTGCAAAGGCATTGAGATCAAGTAGTTCTACTATTATGGTGTCAGGGTTCCATTTGCAACTGTACTGATCTTGAAGATAGCTTATGAGTATCTGATCGTAAGAGCCATTGGGATGATGATTGTATTATGTATATAGATGCAAGTGTATTGTGTATGTAGATGAAAATGCAGATACAAAGATGTTGAGTATGATGATTGTATTATAATTTTTTTTTTATTGGGTGTGGAAGGGCACATGTGATCTGATGGGGTAGTTGGACAGAGGTTCGGAATGCTTTACCCGGGTTGTGGGAACTGGGGCCCTATCAGGTCAAGGTTGGGGATAGGTCTGGTTAAGACCTGTTTGCCTGGGATTTGGACCTCATATGCGATGTTGGGACACAAGGTTTAATGTGTTTAATTGCAAGCACAAGTATGACTCATTACATGCCCCTGGATGGGTGCTTACCTGGGTAAAGTGCCATGATATTCAACCATGATTGGGATAGGTATGAGTGCAAGCAGGTTAGGGTTTAGAGTATCCCTCCAGGGTGCTGCTTGTAGACTATACCTTAGCCTATTCTATATGCTTAATGCTAGGGTAATGTAGGTGTTCCTAAAAGTTTTAGGGTCATTTAACAATGTATATGTGACTCCCCGGTATAGAATACACCTGAAAAGGGACGATTGGTGTCAGTAGGAGCGTTTAAAATCTTTTCCTGAGGATAATCATCCAAAAGGCATAATTCTGCAGACCTCCAAGATTGTTAAGCTTCTGACACTGAGGATATTCATCCAATAGCTGTAAGCGTATTAAGCCTATCTACTGGGTTTTCATGGGTCATTACACTACTATGATATGTATGATATGAATAGTATAAAATACACCCAAAGAGATGAAATAATTAGTATTAGGTTAATCACTTAGGCATTTGAATAATTTTGAGGTTTATTTGGCTTAAACCTAGATTCTAGGTTGAACCTTAAAGAGATCCCCAGTAGAGTCGCCAGCCCACTGGTTTTTGATTAAGAGTCGCCACTTATTAATTCTGAGGGATAAGTCCTGGTTATGGATAAGGTCTAATGGTCTCAGTAAGAGTCTAAGTAAGGGGTTCGATTAAGTCCTGGGGAAGGTGTTAAGCACCCTGGGACCCTATTTTGCAATGATTACATATTTCATAGGCATAAGCCAAATTAATGTCAAAGTTTGATTCAAATGCCTAAGTTTTAGAGTATACTAATCCAACAGAGGAAAAAAAATCCTAACTAGGGTCGAACTCGGGTTGGACTGCCTACATACTCATATGGGGTGAAATCAGACCAAGCGTAGTTCTGGCACATGAGCCCGTGCTGAGGCTAGGGGTGTGTGTGTGTGTGCACTAAGGTGGCTAGAGTTTAGTCCGGGGACTAAGGTTTGATTGATCGGATTGGTCAAGTGCATGGTTTTGAAGGATTAGGATTGGAGGCCAAAAGTTTAAGTCCGGAGGCTTGGGATTGGGCCATGAGGCCAAAGTTTTGGGCTTTGGGTCCAGAGGCCAAAAGGTTAGGCCCTGAGGCTAGAGTTAAGCCCGGAGGCTAGGGATCAAGCCTGAAGGCTAAAGCATGGGCCTGGAGGCCAAGGGATTGGGTCCAGAGGCTAAGGGTTGAGCCCGGAGGCTAAGGCATGGGTCCGGAGGACTAGGATTTAGCCCGGAGGCTAGGGATCAAGCCCAAAGACTAAGGCATGGGCCTAGAGGCCTAGAGGCCTAGGATTGGGGTCAGAGGCAAAGGGTTGAGCACGGAGGCCAAGGGTTGAGCTAGGAGGCTAAGGATTAGGCCCGGAGGCCAGGGGTTGAGCCCAGAGGCTAAGGCATGGACCTGGAGGCCAAAGGTTGAGCCCAGAGGCTAAGGCATGGCCCGGAGGTCTAGGATTGGGCCCAGAGACCATGGGTTGTGTCGCGACCCAAAACCCACCCTAGGAGTTAGAGTGAATCTTGGACGACTTAATCATGACTTACATGACTTGCTTGACGAACCAACCTGCAAAACCCACAGAGCATATACAACAGAGGATAACAGCGAAAGCATAACTATAAAACACAGCAGAAATCTAACAAACCTCTAAGTATATACACATGGTCCAAGTTTAATACAAAAGAAAACAAAACAAAGAAAGTGTGGACATGCCCGCCAAAATACATGGATATAATCACTCATGGTCACCCACAGCTAATCCACTCAGAATCTAACACCACCTATTGAAAACCCTCTACGGGAGGTTCCTCCAAAGGTTCCTCGACGTACTCCTCCGCCACCCAAGGGCTAGGAGCACAGACATCAAATGGAGCAGGAGCTTCCTCAGAACCTGCCGACATGAGAAGTACGGCTGAGCATGGAATACTCAGCGGGTACTAAATACTAACCAATAGTCATAGCAAAACCATAGCAGTATAGGAAGCAGGAAGCATTTCACATATATAAAGCAGGAGCCATCAATATCATAACAAGGAAATAAGGCAATTTATAATCATGCTTGCATTTCATGAAAAGCCGATAACACCCTTGAAAACACCGTGCACTTGACTTGACTGAAAATACCATTTCCGTGCTTGAAAACTTGTCATGTTTGTCTTATCTTATCGTATCATGCGTGTCATGTGTATCATGCCATGTCATGCTTGCTTGGAAAAGTAAACTACTTGTGAGGGAAGGGAGACCCTTCTTCCTAAATGCCCATGCTTGCTTGTTCGGAAAAGTAATCTACTTGTGAGGGAAGGGAGACCCTTCTTCCTAGAATGCTCATGCTTGTCCTTCCACTTGTGAGATTCACTTGTGAGATGTCCTTGTGAGATGCACTTGCGAGGGAAGGGAGACCCTTCTCATGATATGTATGCACTTGCGAGGGAAGGGAGACCCTTCTTATGAAAATGTATGACTGTCTTGTCCTTGCCAAAAGCGAGGTAAAACATATCGTCGGATATGCCCCACCTCTAAATCCCATTCTTGAAAACCTCGGTAAATCATGTCATGTATGCGTGCTCGTGAGGTCGTGTGCATACTTGCATTTTGAATTAAATATGGCATTTGAGTAATTCATAACACATAACATCAATGATTTGAGCAATTTAGTATTCATATCATTTAGGGAAAGCGAACAATCACACTATCATGACCCTAGCAATTTCCATAAACCTTAAACATGCATTTTCTTAATTTATTATTCATTTTATTCACCTTGGCATTTCATCAAACATGGTGCATTCATTATTTATCAACCCTACAACATGCTTTTCTAGGTGGGTTTTACTCACATCACATATGTATGTTCATTATGGGTACAATGCCCTCCCCGTTCATCCATCACATCAATATACACGGCATCCAATCGCCCACATTCCTCTCCATTCACCATTCTCATTCACCATTCACAACCCATCTCATAATACATGGATGTATAAAGGAACACAAAGAAAATAAAGGAAAAGAAGAACTATAACTAGGAGGGTAGCAAGAAGTACCGACTTTGATCAAGTGAGGAAGAAATCCCCTTTCCAAAAGGACCGTGTAGCTGCTGCCCTAGCTTGGAGAACGCTCTCCACGAGTGCTTGAGCCGAGATCTTGGAGAAGAGCCGAGCTTGAAGTGATCTAGGGTCTCAAACCCCTTTGATTTCTCTTCCAAAGACAAGCCCTAGGTTGGAATCGCCTTCTCCCCTTTCTCCTATTCTCTCAAACTCTGTAAGTGTTGAATGATGCCCTAAAGGCTCGGGCAAGACTCTTAAGGTAAGAGTGAACCGACCAAAAGACCATAATACCCTTACTGAAATTTCTGCAAAAACGCGAGTACCGAGCGATCGGTGTTAATGACCGATCGATCGATTGCCTACCGAGCGATCGGTTTCTTGACCGATCTCTCGGTCAAAATTTAATTCTCTGGAAAATTTCCCCATACAAAATTTTCCACCAGTCGATAGCCTCCGATCGATCGGTTTTGGACCGATCGATCGCTCCATTGACCGAGCGATCGGTTGCCTACATGTCCAAACTGTTTTGGCCATATCTTTTTACTCGCTCGTCCGATTTTGACGATTCAACTTGTGTTGGGTTCGCACTTTGAAAACGAACATTTCTGACATTTCAGAATTTTCAATTTCTTCCTTATTTATTAATTAAACCACTTTAGAGGCAAAATGGCTACGAAAGTGTCATGCATAAATGTCAAAAGTTCGGGGCTCTACATCCTCCCCCCTACAAAAATTTTGTCCTCGAAATTTGGACGAGACATGCATTACAGAATCAAACAAAATTACATGCTACATATACAAAACCTATACAAAATTCATTCAAACAATTCCGGTACTTCGCTTTGACTTCGGCTTCACGCTCCCATGTAGCTTCTTCCCGAGCATGGTGTTGCCATTGTACAAGAACCAATGGAATAGTTTTGTTGCGAAGCACTTGATCTCTCCGATCCAATATGTGAATCGGCTTCTCAACCAACGTGAGATCTTCTCGAATTTCCAACGGTTCCAATTCTAGTACATGCGAAGGGTCCGCAATGTACTTCCGAAGCATAGACACATGGAAAACGTTGTGAACTGCGGCCATGCGAGGTGGGAGAGCTACCCTGTAAGCAACCTCACCAACTCACGTGATAATCTCAAAAGGCCCAACATACCGAGGACTGGGCTTGCCTCGCTTGCCAAATCTCATGATCCCTTTGCTAGGAGATACTTTCACAAAAACTTGATCCCCTACTTGAAATTCCAAGTCCCTACGGCGCGTGTCCGCATAACTTTTCTGGCGATCTTGAGCGGCTTTCAATCGATCCCGGATGATCTTAACTGTGTTTGCAGTTTGCTCAATCAACTCCGGACCAAGTACATTCCTTTCTCCTACCTCATCCCAATAGAGAGGAGACCTACAACTTCGCCCATACAAGGCCTCAAATGGTGCCATTTGGATACTCGTCTGATAGCTGTTATTATAGGCGAATTCAACCAAAGGCAAGTGCTCTTCCCAACTGCCTCTGAAATCCAACATACAAGCCCGAAGCATGTCTTCAATGATTTGGTTCACTCTCTCGGTTTTTCCATCCGTCTGTGGATGAAAGGCGGTGCTGAAATCGAGTCGGGAACCTATAGCCTCCTGGAAGCTTTTCCAGAATCGTGATGTGATACTTGGATCCCGATCCGACACAATACTGACGGGCACTCCGTGCAACCTCACCACTTCCTTGATGTACAAAGCGGCTAACTGACTAGAGTTGAAAGTAGTTCGGTAAGGCAAGAAGTGAGCGGACTTCGTCAAACGATCTACTACTACCCATATCGCATCTGAGCCCCTTGCCGTCTTTGGCAAGCCAACTATGAAATCCATGGATATGTTCTCCCATTTCCACTCGGGAATCGGAAGGGACTGTAGTAGACCTGCAGGCCGCATGTGTTCTGCTTTCACCTGTTGGCACACCAAGTACCGTGCTACATATTCCACAACCTCCCTCTTCATATTCCGCCACCAAAAGTGACTCTTGAGGTTCCGGTACATCTTTGTACCCCCTGGATGCACTGTGTACTTCGAACGGTGTGCTTCATCCAAAATCTCTCTTCGAAGATCTGCATTGGCTGGGACGCACAGCCTTCCCTTGAATGTGATAGCACCCCGACTAGTGAGAGAAAAGTCTTCACTACCCTTGGCAACTTCCTTGTCCCGAAAAACCAACAATTTCGCATCCATGGCTTGATATTCTTGGATCAAATCTATATTGTACGGCCGAACCGTAACATTTGCCAAGGTAGGACCGCGGACAGAGTCATTCACACTGATGTCCAGATTAGCCAAATCTTCTAGTAGCTTCCATTCTTGAACCAACATGTGTGCTAACAACCCCTGAGGTCTTCTACTCAAAGCATCAGCCACTACATTTGCTTTACCCGGGTGGTATTGAATGGTACAATCATAGTCCTTCAGAAATTCCATCCAACGCCGTTGCCTTAGATTCAATTCCTTTTGGGAAAAGAGATACTTGAGACTCTTGTGATCGGTAAACACATAGAACTCCACCCCATAAAGGTAATGACGCCAAATCTTAAGTGCAAACACGACGGCGGCAAGTTCTAAGTCGTGCGTGGGATAATTCTTCTTGTGCTCCTTCAATTGCCTTGATGCATAGGCAATGACTTTCTTGTGCTGCATGAGTATACACCCAAGTCCAACGTGTGAGGCATCACTATACACCTCATACCCATAAGGTCCGGATGGCACAGTAAGGACGGGGGCTGTGGTAAGCCTCTTCTTCAGTTCCGTGAAACTGATCTCACACTTGTCGCTCCACATAAACTTTGCATTTTTCTTTGTCAAGTACGTGAGCGGCGCTGCAAGGCTAGAGAAACCCTCTACGAATCTCCTGTAGTAGCCTGCAAACCCAAGGAAACTGCGTATCTCAGTGACACTTTTGGGCCTCGCCCAACTCATAACTGCTTCTATCTTCTTCGGATCTACCGAGATACCTTCTGCAGAAACAACGTGGCCTAGGAATGCCACCTCTTCCAACCAAAACTCACACTTGCTAAGTTTGGCGTATAGCTTGTGCTCTCTTAACATTTCCAATGCAAGGCGAAGGTCGCGCACGTGATCTTCCCGTGTCTGGGAATAGACCAAAATGTCATCAACAAATACAATCACGCACCGATCTAGGTATGGTCGGAACACCCGGTTCATCAAATCCATAAAGGCTGCCGGCGGGTTCGTGAGACCAAAAGGCATCACCAAGAACTCATAGTGCCCATATCGAGTCCTGAAAGCAGTTTTGGGAACATCTTCCACCTTAATCTTCAACTGGTGATAACCCGATCGAAGATCTATCTTCGAGAAAAATCTCGCTCCCTTCAACTGATCGAACAAGTCGTCAATCCTAGGCAATGGATACCTATTCTTTATAGTGACTTTGTTCAATTACCGGTAATTGATGCACATTCGCATCGAGCCATCTTTCTTCTTAACAAACAACACCGGGGCACCCCATGGTGAGACACTTGGTCGTATGAAACCAAGCCCCTGTAATTCCTCCAACTGAGTCTTCAACTCCTTAAGTTCAATCGGGGCCATTCTATACGGAGCCCTGAATATAGGAGTTGTGCCTGGTGCAAGCTCGATCACAAACTCAATCTCCCTGTTTGGAGGTAATCCTGGCAACTCCTCTGGAAATACATCCAGGAATTCACTCACGACCGGAATAGTCGAAGAGTCCTTTGCCTCGGGGTTCACTAAGCTCAATGCCGCAAAGCGGGCAATGTCTCTACTTCTCAACCCTCAAAAGTGAAATGGTTTTCCTTCTACCGGCTTGAAGAGTACCATCTTCTCAAAGCAAGCTATATGCCCATGATGTGCTACTAACCAATCCATCCCCAAGATAACGTCAAAGTCCTGGAATCCAAGGACGATAAGATCAACCGCCAACTCGTAGCCTCCAACTTGGACCACACTATTTCTATACACTTTATCTGCCAATACTGTTTTACCGAGAGGAGTCGAAATGGCTAACTCCGGTTTTAGCTGACTAGGCTTCACAGAAAAGCCTTCTGAAAAACTCGGCGAGATAAATGAATGAGTAGACCCGGTATCAATCAACACTCGAGCCAAATACTCATTGACTAGTAGGGTTCCTGAAATTTTAACTAGCGGAGTTAATCCATGCATCAACAGCGTATACATGTAGGTATATATACATATAGAACATGCCAAGTACGTACACAGAGAATAGAGCATAACATAACAATCACGAATAAAGAAATTAACTCTAACTGCGTACCTTGCACCACATCATCAGATGCAAGTGCATCACCCTCTGTCAAGGCAAAAACTCGCCCCTGGTTTGCCTGGCGAGACTGAGGTGTAGACCGGGTAGTCTGAGATGACGTCTGGTATGATCCTGCTGGGCGTGCTGGGGGCCTACTACCCTGAGACTGGCCTGGTAAATGCCGGCTAGGGCAATCCCTAATCATGTGGCCCTGGCGACCGCAATGATAACATCCACCAGATGCTCTTCGGCAATCTCCTGCCGGATGCCTTTTGCCGTATGAAGTGCATACCTCATATGAGTAGGCCGGAGGGGCCGAAGGTGGTGCCTGCCTCGCTACCTGAGGTGCAACTGGTCGTGGGGCTGGAAGAGCCTGAGGTCGAGGTGCCTGTGACACGTACTGCCGTGGGGCTGGAGGCACATAAGTTGGCCTCATCTGTGGTGCTGGCCATGTATACTGATAAGGGCCGGTACGAGCCCGCCTCTCTGGAGGTGCTGAACTACTGGCTTGGCCTCTTGCCAACTCTCTCTTCTTAGACACCGCTTCAGAATTGGCCTCGACCAATAAGGCCTTGTCTACCACTTCAGGGTAGGTAGCATGCCTGAAAACGGAAACCTTCTCCATAATAACATCCTTGAGCCCTTGCTCAAATCTTCTCGCCTTCATTGCCTCAGTAGCAACCATATGAGGCACAAATCTCGACAACTCTGAGAACTTGGCCTCATAAGCGGCCACAGACATCGAACCTTGCTCAAGGTTGATGAATTCTCTCTCTTTCTTTTCCTGAGCTCCAACCGGGAAATACTTCTTATAGAACATGTCCTTAAACTCCTCCCAAGTCCACGGTTGACCTTGCATGGTCAAGTCCCGTGTCCTCAATGCGGACAACCACCAATGGTGGGCTTCGCCCTCTAGCATAAAAACTACCCATGCCACTTTCTCTTCCTCTATAGGAGTGAGCACCGCAATTATCTTCTCAACCTGGAGGATCCAAGCCTCCGCAGTAAGAGGGTCCACACTCCCGTGGAAGGATGGAGGCCTCAATCTCCGGAACGCCTCAACTCCAGCTGCACGATGTACTGGAGCTCCCAGCGGTGGAGTAGTTGCCGCTGATGCCGGTATAGTTTGTCGAGCCGCCAGTATGGCAAGTGTCTCAGCAATGGAGCCTAAGACCTGAGAGAGGTCCGGCTGCTCATCCTCATCCCGTGAAGAAGAAGAAGCTCTGGTATGTGGCCCACGACCCCGTGTGTTCCGTCTCATGACTAAAGTCCTGAGAATAATAACACCACATGAGTCTTCTTGAAACCACAATTTATCTCGGTGCCCTTTCACAATAATTCAACTCGTAAAAATTTTATAGTACTAGTATACATCACATCAAGTCATCAGTGTATATCATAATATTATACTTATACTTTGGTGTTTTAGCGTCCCTAGGACCCGTACTTGGTTAAAGCAACCTTTTTAGACTAAGACTAAAGTTTAGTCTTACACTTGGAACCAGACTCGCTCCCGACTTACTTCCATCCTAACTTGTTTCCTAACATATGCTCTGGTCAAGCCGTGGTATAAGATTCTAAGTGACCCAAGAGACCTAAAGCCTAAGCTCTGATACCACTTCTGTCGCGACCCAAAACCCACCCTAGGAGTTAGAGTGAATCTTGGACGACTTAATCATGACTTACATGACTTGCTTGACGAACCAACCTGCAAAACCCACAGAGCATATACAATAGAGGATAACAGCGAAAGCATAACTATAAAACACAGCGGAAGTCTAACAAACCTCTAAGTATATACACATGGTCCAAGTTTAATACAAAAGAAAACAAAACAAAGAAAGTGCGGACATGCCCGCCAAAATACATGGATATAATCACTCATGCTCACCCACAGCTAATCCACTCAGAATCTAACACCACCTACTGATAACCCTCTACGGGAGGTTCCTCCAAAGGTTCCTCGACGTACTCCTCCGCCACCCAAGGGCTAGGAGCATAGACATCAAATGGAGCAGCAGCTTCCTCAGAACCTGCCAACATGAGAAGTACGGCTGAGCATGGAATACTCAGCGGGTACTAAATACTAACCAATAGTCATATCAAAACCATAGCAGTATAGGAAGCAGGAAGCATTTCACATATATAAAGCAGGAGCCATCAATATCATAACAAGGAAATAAGGCAATTTATAATCATGCTTGCATTTCATGAAAAGCCGATAACACCCTTGAAAACACCGTGCACTTGACTTGACTGAAAATACCATTTCCGTGCTTGAAAACTTGTCATGTTTGTCTTATCTTATCGTATCATGCGTGTCATGTGTGTCATGCCATGTCATGCTTGCTTGGAAAAGTAAACTACTTGTGAGGGAAGGGAGACCCTTCTTCCTAAATGTCCATGCTTGCTTGTTCGGAAAAGTAATCTACTTGTGAGGGAAGGGAGACCCTTCTTCCTAGAATGCTCATGCTTGTCCTTCCACTTGTGAGATTCACTTGTGAGATGTCCTTGTGAGATGCACTTGCGAGGGAAGGGAGACCCTTCTCATGATATGTATGCACTTGCGAGGGAAGGGAGACCCTTCTTATGAAAATGTATGACTGTCTTGTCCTTGCCAAAAGTGAGGTAAAACATATCGTCGGATATGCCCCACCTCTAAATCCCATTCTTGAAAACCTCGGTAAATCATGTCATGTATGCGTGCTCGTGAGGTCGTGTGCATACTTGCATTTGGAATTAAATATGGCATTTGAGTAATTCATAACACATAACATCAATGATTTGAGCAATTTAGTATTCATATCATTTAGGGAAAGCGAACAATCACACTATTATGACCCTAGCAATTTCCATAAACCTTAAACACGCATTTTCTTAATTTATTATTCATTTTATTCACCTTGGCATTTCATCAAACATGGTGCATTCATTATTTATCAACCCTACAACATGCTTTTCTAGGTGGGTTTTACTCACATCACATATGTATGTTCATTATGGGTACAATGCCCTCCCCGTTCATCCATCACATCAATATACACGGCATCCAATCGCCCACATTCCTCTCCATTCACCATTCTCATTCACCATTCACAACCCATCTCATAATACATGGATGTATAAAGGAACACAAAGAAAATAAAGGAAAAGAAGAACTATAACTAGGAGGGTAGCAAGAAGTACCGACTTTGATCAAGTGAGGAAGAAATCCCCTTTCCAAAAGGACCGTGTAGCTGCTGCCCTAGCTTGGAGAACGCTCTCCACGAGTGCTTGAGCCGAGATCTTGGAGAAGAGCCGAGCTTGAAGTGATCTAGGGTCTCAAACCCCTTTGATTTCTCTTCCAAAGACAAGCCCTAGGTTGGAATCGCCTTCTCCCCTTTCTCCTATTCTCTCAAACTCTGTAAGTGTTGAATGATGCCCTAAAGGCTCGGGAAAGACTCTTAAGGTAAGAGTGAACCGACCAAAAGACCATAATACCCTTACTGAAATTTCTGCAAAAACGCGAGTACCGAGCGATCGGTGTTAATGACCGATCGATCGAATGCCTACCGAGCGATCGGTTTCTTGACCGATCTCTCGGTCAAAATTTAACTCTCTGGAAAATTTCCCCATACAAAATTTTCCACCAGTCGATAGCCTCCGATCGATCGGTTTTGGACCGATCGATCGCTCCATTGACCGAGCGATCAGTTGCCTACATGTCCAAACTGTTTTGGCCATATCTTTTTACTCGCTCGTCCGATTTTGACGATTCAACTTGCGTTGGGTTCGCACTTCGAAAAAGAACATTTCTAACATTTCATAATTTTCAATTTCTTCCTTATTTATTAATTATACCACTTTAAAGGTAAAATGGCTACGAAAGTGTCATGCATAAATGTCAAAAGTTCGGGGCTCTACCGGTTGAGCCAAAAGGCTAAGGCGTGGGCCCAGAAGCCAAGAGTTGAGCCTGGAAGCTAAGACATGGGCTCGAAGGCCAAAGGTTGAGCCTACAGGCTATGGTATGGGCCTGGAGGCCAAGGATTTGGCCCGAAGGCCTAGAGTTGCTTAACCGGAGTTAAATGATGAGTTAACCATGGTTAGGAATTCTAACCATGGTTGAAAAGGTCTAACATCAGATTTTTGGTCTATTTGTATTTTTTAGATTTTTAAGAAATTTCTAGATTTTTTCAAAGGTTAAATGGTCTTAATTATGGTTAAAAGTTAATCAAAGTTAAGTTTAACCCCAGTTAAGATTCTGGTCCAATCAGGGGTGGGCCCAGATAACATGGAAAAGCCTTGAGTGGCCTCCTACCTAGTCTGGGTCTTGTGAAGGCCCATTCAAATAGAAACTAGGATTGGTGGTACAGGCATTACTGCTAATTACAATCCTTTACAGAATTGGAATGACGGTAAATGTTGTACCGTAGTTTCCAATTTCTTTTGGAAATGGTTTTGCTGGTCAAGGACACGATTTTGGTGATGATCAGGAGATCTTGGACCCATGAGGGTGTTCAGGGGACTTTAGGGCAAGTCTTGGGCCTGGTCTAGGCCTTGGGTTTGGTCTGGGTTGGGTCCACATAGGCTATTTTAGCACTGAACAAGAAAACCCAGAATATCGGTGAATTGTTCACCGACATTCTATGTCTTCTCCAGTTTAGTGGATTTAACCATAGTTAGAGGGGCCCATAGGGCCGTAACGTTAAGGGATGATGAGGGGAGGTCCCAGGTACCTAAATCAGGAACTGGAATGGATCAGGGCCCCACTAGATGAGCACAAAGGGCCCTACAAAAGGAAACATCTAGAATGGTGGTACTAAGTTTACCGTAATTTTGAAAATTTTCTAGAACTGAATTTTCTCCCCCTGGTATCACACAATAACGCTTCTAGGGGATTCCTCATGGACTGAGGGTCCCCCAGAACGTTTGGGGAGTGACTGAGTGCGTAGTGGGTTACATAACCGAGCCTCTTCCCATAAGGGGGATCCCTATGCCTAAGAGGAAGGGAAGGGTATCCCCACTTTGGGGTTTATAGCAACAAAAGACTTAATAAGTTCCCTGGAATAGGACCAGGGGCTCACATATGATTTACAGAGGAAAATAAGGGGTAGGGGAAGACCTTACCCAACTAGCACGCCTGTAGTGGCGGTGGGGGTGGTGCACTGCTTGGAGAGGTCCGGGGAAAGCTTTGGTGAACACTCAGGGTATAGGCCTCACCTTTAGTATACTGCTTCGGATAGGGAGGGAAGATTTTGGGAGATTAGGGTAGTGTTTTCTCAGGACTTCAGAATTTTGAGAGTTTTTCTTAGGGAGGTTTTTCAGTGGGGAATAAGTGTGGAGGGGAGTCCATATTTATAGACTTGGAGGTCTGGGATATGAAGGGGAATAGGACAGAGACTGGTGGAGGGAGTATGGAGCTGGGCAGAGGCGTGGGAGGCTGGCCAGGGGGCGTGTAAGGCCTGAACTTATGCAAACTAGGAATGACGATAATTCTAATACCGCCATTATCCTACATGGCAAAATGAGAAATGGTGGTAGAGTTTCTACCGCCACCTAAAGGTTTTTCCAAAATGTGCCTGGCACAGGCTTAAATGCACCCCACTCGATACAGTTTTTACCACAAAAGGAATGTCAGTAGATGAACTACCAACATTCTAAGACTTTTGAATTTTGGGGCTAGGCCCTCTTCCTAGGGATGGGCTAAGGTCTATGGGTCTTGTATGGGCTCAGGGCTGTTTGTCTACGGGTTTAGGTCCTAAGGGTCTTGGTTTGGTTACCTATGGGCCTTAGGGTTAGGCTAGGGTTGACCTTTGGTTTCATTAGGTTTAGACCTAGGGTTAGGACTAGGTTTTAATAGGGGTTGATCTAGGACTGACCTAGGATTAGACCTAGAGTTTAACAGGGGTTAACCTAGTGTTTGACATGGATTGACCTAGGTTTTACCTCGGGTTAGACTGGGGTTAACCATGGTTAAATTTCTTAACCATGGTTAAGGAGGGGTGTAAAAATTAGGTGCTTACAACTATTTACTTTGGTATGTTCCAAAAATACTTTAAGGGGTGGGGACCTCTGTATTTCGGTGTGTTTCAACAAGACTTTGAAAGACAACCTGAGGAACGAGAATCGCTATACTTAGGCATGTCCTATAACAGGTTGAGGAATAGGGATCACTATACTTAGGCATATCATGAGATGGTATAAGTTGTTGATTGTGTGTTGAGTCTAAGGACTCAAAATTGTACAGAGTCTAAGGATTCAAGGTTTGATTTCATTGGGTGTAAGCCTGATTAATCTCGATAGTTATCATGGTGGTATGGGATGCCATGGTAACTGGATGTTTCGAGTCTACAGAATCTAAATTGGATACTGGGTCTAAGGACTCAAGGGTAAAGGTTAAACACAGGCAAAAGCCTAGTTGATCGAGTTTGCGGACTCAAGGATAAAGTGTGAGCTGTTATCTGGAATAGTAACCTAGTGTTGTAGATGATGATTGAATGAACTTGGAAATTAGAGGTTGGGAACCTCGAAATAGGGTGATATAGCCCTGAGTGAACTCGGGTCACCGATTATGATATTATTACTCTGCATATTATTATACTATGAGAATTAAACTGCACTACTATATTGTTATGAATTGATATTACAAAGTGGAAAATAGTCTAGATGGATTGTGGATTTTACTGGGCTCTATAGCTCACCCCTCATTTTATGTCTTCAGATTCTGAAGAGGTTGCCGATTGGCAAGGAGCTACGCTTGATAGATTTTGGAAAGTGTACCGGTACATTTGTGGCGTCAAAAATAAAGGCTACTGTAGCTAGTGAGGTAACGCATTTTCTTATGATGGGTTATTGTGATGACCAGTTGTTATTGCTTATGTAAGCCCTTGAATAAACGTTTGAAAATTCCCGTATTTTCGTGGGAAAAGTCTTCCACTTATGTGGTAATGACGAACGGGCACACGTCTCGGAACTTGATTATTTAGGCGCGGGTTCAGGGCGTCACAGGATCCCTCTGCCCTGAAACTGATTTGCTTTTCCTTCCCCCTTGAACTGATGACCCTGGTTCTGTCCTGAACTCTGCCCTGGCCAGAATCTCTGAGTTCTGGGCTTCTTGAAACTCTTGGTCTAGAAATTCTTCCTGCTGCCAAGACGAATAGCCAAGTTTGCAGAATCGGCCTTACCACCCTTTAAGCATTCTTCCTCACTCACACAAACTGCTATCAGGTCGCTGAGGTTCCACTTCCTGTCTTGTGCATTATAATTCGAATTTGAAATCATCAAAGGAGTGAGGAAGAGAAGCCACAACTAGATGGACCATGAGGTCATCCTCAATGGTCAGGTCTAACTCTCAGAGAGAGATAACCAACTTTGAGATCTTAAGAAAATGCTCTCGAACGTTCCCAGCACTATCGTATTTCAATGAAATCAACTGTGTCAAACTGCTGTAATGTCTAGATCTCACTGACCCTATAAACTGTTTCTTCATAGTCTCAAGAAGCTCTCTAGCTGTCTCAGCTGTAGGGATACCACCCCTGATGGCTTCTTGAATAGAAGCCCGAATGATCATTATGGCCATCCAATTGGCCTTTTCCCACTTGGAGTACAGGGACTTGGCTAGGTTCGAAGACTCAACATCAGGAGCATCCGGTCACTCCTCTATGAGGAAAAAATCATAATCAAGACAACCTAGCACAATGTCTAGCTGCATCCTCCAATAACCATAGTTTGAACCATTTAAAGGCTTAATCCCAATTAAATGCTTGTGAACAACAGATCCGTCCATAGCTACAAATAATGATTTCTATATGTTATGGTGTGTAATACAAACTATTGCACAAATTATAAAACTTTATTTGGTTCTTGTAGTGGCTAAATTTAGTTCAACAATAATTCTAATCAGTCTAGGAGTTAAGCCGAATTAGCTAAAGTGGTTTGATTTTAAAATGCTTTCTTCCACTTTATGGGACAGGTGAGCATATCATCTAATCACATCTTTGGGTAAGAGATTTTGACATGCAATTCACCCCCCACATGGCAACAATGGTCGCGCGCAGAACTAAGCTATCATGCTTTGGACTGATCAGGACACTTCCACACCTTTAGGCAAAACGGTTATCCTTCTCTCACTTCCACATATAAGTTATTCTGCCACACTTAGTCTACAAGAAGTCCCTAGACACCTTTGGGCAAGACTAGTTATTCAATGTAGTTAAGTGTGAACTTGCAGTCTAAAGGAGACCAAAATCTCCAATTTGAAAAATCATAACCTCTTTAGGATGGTCACCTTTAGAAAGATAATCTAACCTAGTTCAGTTATGCTCATTCGAATTTTTCCTTATTCGTCATTCCTAAACCCATATAGGATTGACCTAAACCTTAATATTGCACTAAAACAGTCCTTTACAGTTCTAAGAAATCTAAAAGGACCTCCCAAAAATGGAACCAGAAGACTCAAAACCCTATGGAAGGTCAAACACTCCCCTGGACGTGTCCTGGGGATGTGTCACACGCATCACTAACTCCCTGCGAGTGTCACGTGCAGGACACGGATGTAGAGTACGCACGCGGTCTGACGCGCTTACATGGTCCGGTCCAAGCTTGATCTGGTCTTGTTAAATTGGATCGGTTTGGTATTGTTCAGACACTGGTCCGGTTGAACCGGTTTGGGTTTTATTCAGGTTGGGCCGGTCGAGACCCATCCGAGTCAGTCACCCGTTTATGATTCGGGTCAGGTCAAAACCCATCCGAGCCTCATCAACCCATTTATGTTTCGGGTCGGGTCAAACATTTCAGGTATCAGATCGGGTCAACGGGTTAGCTTAACCCTCATGACTCAGTCTTCCCAACCCGTAACAGATTTTTTTTTTGTTTCAAACCCTAACCGCCAACTGTATTCCCCTTTGATGGGGACTCTAATGGCCACCATTCCGGTAGCTACCGGTGCCAAAAGTTTGGTCACACTCCTGCGACCAAAACCTTGCCGGTGGAATCGTCGTCCAACCGAAAACGGCAAAAAAACCCAAAAATTTAATTTAATTTATTTTATTCTTACTCTTTAGCAATTAAAACATTCCAAATTCAATTAGAGGTATGATATTACCCAAATATTTTCCAGTAAGATTATTTATAATTAAAACAAAATAATTATAATAATCTATCCAAATTAATCCCTTTTAGAATAACATAAAAGCATACGAACCTGGGCTCTAATACCAATTGTTGGAATAAAATTAAATCCAATATACATTACAAATCTAAACTAAATAATAATCACTAGATCTAGACCATGTAAACCATATTATTCTACCAAGTGGAATATCTTGGGATAAATGTACATACCTCTTTGGTGGATTAAAAAGATGAATAATAATATAAATATCCTGAAACCTGTAGAGCAAAGGACAACTTTGGATGTCTTCTCTTCTCCTCTCAAGTCTTAATCAATGAGGCTTGTAACAACATGAGTGAGAAGGGGGACTTTCCTAATTCCTTTAAACAACCCTTTGTAATCACCCATCAAGATCCAAGGGCTATGGGAAGCCACAACAAATCCAACGGTAGCCATCCAAACTATTTTCCTTAATTTTAGAACATCTGCAAGTCTCATGTTGATCATATCTTAGTGGGACCCGCCACTAAACCAATTCTCCGCCGGCAACAATAACCAATCCGGGTTTTGCTAAAATACATAAGATTGCATAGGGCCTTGAAAAGAGTTGTATAATATCAAAACTCATATAGAATATACAAGTATTCTCCAAAAGAAGTAGAGCTTTGTATTATTATGCAGCTTTTTAGCGAATAGGGTCATGGGCAATCCATTTATCGTGCCATCTCATGCTTAAAACTATTTCTTAGCTTGAAACTCAGCCAAGCCATTTAGTTTCTCATCCCATTACATCATCTATACATAACCAAATGATTTTTTGTGGAATGTCGGCTATCTGCACCTGTCCTTACATCAAGTGATGCCAGTTCTAGCTAACTCATGGTCTGGTTCATTGGCCACTTTATAGGTACGTGATACCTTCACCCAAACTCATGTCTACACTCTATACTACATAACTATATCCTTTATTGTGGAATCTTTCATTGACATGCCTCAAATATGTAAAGACCGTTTCCAAATTGAGCATGAGTTTTTGAACATCAGACTCTTTATCGTTGCTTCACAAGTAAATTGACAGATTAGTTTGTTGATGCATGCTGTAGGTTATGGTTGTGACAACTGACAAGCTGTCGCGCCCCAAAACCCACCCTAGGAGTTAGAGTGAACTTTGGACGACTAATCATGGCTTGCTTGACGACTAACCTGCAAAAACCCTCAGAGCATATACAGTAGAGGACAAAAACAGCGGAAACATACTCTAATATAGCACAGCGGAAGTCTAAACAAACCTCTATGTATATACTTACGCAAATCCAAGTTTATACAAAAGGTAAACGTAAGAAAGTGCGGACATGCCCGCCAAAATACATAAATCTAACCCTCATCTCACCCACAGCTAATCCACTCAGAATCTACAACCAGCTATTGGTAACCCTCTACGGGAGGTTCCTCCAAAGGCTCCTCGACGTACTCCTCTTCCACCCATGGACTAGGAGCACAAACATCAAATGGAGTAGAAGCTCCCTCAGAACCTGCCGACATAAGAAGTACGGCTGAGCATGGAATACTCAGCGGGTACTAAATACTAACCAACAATTATAGCATAAAAATGGCAATACATAATCAGGAGCAATTTATATATGTCAAACGGAAACAGTTCATATCATACAAGGAAGTAAAGCAGTTTATAATCATGCTTGTAATTCGTAGAAAACCGATAAATCCTCTTGAAAGCATTGTGCACTTGACTTGACTTGAAATATCTTTTCGTACTTGAAACTTGTCATGTTTGTCTTATCTTGTCATATCATGCGTGTCATGCAATGTCATGCTTGCTTGGAAAGTAAACTACTTGTGAGGGAAGGGAGACCCTTCTTCCTAGAATGCTTATGCTTGTCATGCCATGTCATGTCATGCTTGGAATAGTAAACTACTTGTGAGGGAAGGGAGACCCTTCTTCCTAAATGCTCATGTCATGTCCTTTCACTTGTGAGATGTCCTTGTGAGATGTACTTGCGAGGGAAGGGGAAACCTTCTTATGATAATGCATGATTGACTTGTCCTTGCCAAGAGCGAGGTAAAACATATCGTAGGATATGTCCCACCTCTAAGCATGTTCTTGAAAACCTCGATAAATCATGTAATGCATGCCGTGCTCGTGAGAAACGTGTACATGCTTGCATTTAAATTTAAAGATGACATTTGGGTAATTTCACAACACATGTAGCATCAAAGATTGAGCAATGTAATATTTATATCCTTTAGGGAAAGCAAGAAACACACTATCATAGGCCCTAGTAATATTCAGAATTTATTAGGCATGCCTTTACAAATTTTCAGCTCACTTTATTCACCTTGGCATTTCATCAAACAGGGTGTGTTCATTATGGATTTACCCTACAACATGCTTTTCTAGATGGGTTTTACTCAAATCGTACATGTATGTTCATTATTGGAACAATGCCCTTCCCCATTTGTTCATCACACACAACCATTGGCATCCAATCGCCCATTCCATCTCTATTCACCATTCACCATTCACCATTCATCCATCTCATAGCACATGTATCAATGAAAGAAAAATCAAAAGAAATAGAGGGAGAAGAGGAACTATAACTAGGAGGGTAGTAAAAAGTACCGACCTTGAAGAAATGAGGAAGAAACCCCTTTCCAAAACGACTGTGTAGCTGCTGCCCTAGTTTGAGGAGATGCTCCTCACGAGTTTGTGCCTTGCTCTTGAAGAAAAATGGGCTGGAGGTTGATCTAGGGTTTCAAAACCCTTTGATTTCTCTCCAAAATGGAAACCCTAGGTTGGAATCGCCTTCTCCCCTTTCTCCTATTCTCTCAAACTCTCTAAGTGTCGAATGAAGCCCTAAAGGCTCGGGTTAAACTCTTAAGGTAAGAGTGAACTGACCAAAAGACCGTAATACCCTTACTGGGATTTCTGCAATGACGCGAGGACCGTGAATAGTGCTGACCACATTGTGCTGTGAATAGTGCCAACTCGTAGGGCTGTGAATAGTGCAACTCGTGGTGCCATGAATAGTGCAACTCGTGGTGCCATGAATAGTGCAACTCGTGGTGCTGTGAATAGTGCCAACTCGTGGTGCCATGAATAGTGCAACTCGTGGTGCCATGAATAGTGCCAACTCGTGGTTCTGTGAATAGTGCAACTCGTGGTGCCATGAATAGTGCAACTCGTGGTGCCATGAATAGTGCCAACTCGTGGTGCCATGCATAGTGCAACTCGTGGTGCCATGAATAGTGCCAACTCGTGGTGCCATGAATAGTGTAACTCGTGGTGCCATGAATAGTGCCAACTCGTGGTGCCATGAATAGTGCAACTCGTGGTGCCATGAATAGTGCAACTCGTGGCGCCATGAATAGTGCAACTCGTGGCGCCATGAATAGTGCAACTCGTGGTGCCATGAATAGTGCCAACTCGTGGTGCCATGAATAGTGCAACTCGTGGTGCCATGAATAGTGCAACTCGTGGTGCTGTGAATAGTGCCAACTCGTGGTGCCATGAATAGTGCAACTCGTGGTGCCATGAATAGTGCCAACTCGTGGTGCCATGAATAGTGCAACTCGTGGTGCCATGAATAGTGCAACTCGTGGTGCCATGAATAGTGCCAACTCGTGGTGCCATGAATAGTGCAACTCGTGGTGCCATGAATAGTGCCAACTCGTGGTGCCATGAATAGTGCCAACTCGTGGTGCCATGAATAGTGCAACTCGTGGTGCCATGAATAGTGTCAACTCGTGGTGCCATGAATAGTGCAACTCGTGGTGCCATGAATAGTGCAACTCGTGGTGCCATGAATAGTGCCAACTCGTGGTGCCATGAATAGTGCCAACTCGTGGTGCCATGAATAGTGCCAACTCGTGGTGCCATGAATAGTGCAACTCGTGGTGAGTTGTACAACGGATGCACACAGTATACGTTATCAGAGTACGTTGTCTGTGCTACGATTTCCTACAGGTACAGACTGTTTTGGCCATATCTTTTGACTCGTTCATCCGATTGTGACGATTCAACTTGCGTTGTGTTCGTACTTCGAAAAGGAACATTTCTGACGTTCGAAATTTCTAATTTCTTCCTTATTTATTAATTATACCTCTTAAAAATGCAAAAATGACAACGAGAGTGTCATGTATTAACTGTGAAAAGGTCCGGGGTTCTACATCCTCCCCCCCTTATAGGAATTTCGTCCTCGAAATTAGGGCGTTACTAAATCAATCGAGGATACTTCCCCATGCTTAACCTTTCCTACTGAACGATATGATAATCCTCTATTAATCAATATCCTAGGCACTCACTTATCAGCGAGGCACCTAGTTTTCTCATAAAACTCAACATCATTCTAAATAGCAGGGAAAACTTTCATAACATAAGGTAGCACAATTACATACAAGTGGCAACTGACTGCCCATGACAAAACACAAAATACATTCCCTTCTGCACACAAAAAAAAAAAATATTTTCTTCTCCCTCTCACATCCTCATGCCATATCCTTTGGTGCCTGAGCATTCTATCCTGGAGTGGCAAAGGCTTGTCCCTGGTTAGCCTAGTAAGGGGGCTGTGTGGACTGCTGGGGGCTTAATGCTTGTGTAGAGCCCAGCGGAGGTGACCGCCTAACCGTGGGCCTACTTCCCCGAGAATAAGGTGGCATCTGACGGTTGGGACAATCCTCGATCAGGTGGCCCTGGCGACCACAGTGGAAACATCCACCAGAGATTCTCCTACACTCTCTGGCCACATGCCTCCTCCCACAATGGGTACATATCTCGTAAGAGTAGGTGGAGGGTGCATATCCTGTTGCCTGAGATACTGTGAGGCGGGGTGGCTGCACGGTAGCCGCGTGCGATGTCGGTGGAGCAACCGAAAGAGAAGCCTGTGGTGCAGTGGGAGGACTCCGTACCAACATATGTCTAGAGGACTGGTACTTAACCCATGCTTCTGCGACCAATGGGTCCATATCACCATAGAACACCGGAGGCCTCATCCTCCAAAGTGCCTCACTTCCTGCGGCATGATGTGTAGGGGTAGGTACAAGTACCGCCGTAGGAATGGGGGTAGTGGGCTGCCTAGTGGCAAGTATTGCTAGTGTTTCTGCTATGGATCCCAAGACCTGAGTGAGATCAGGCTGCTCATCCCTCAATGGAGGAGGAGATACTCCACCCCTCCTAGTGTGGTATCCACGACCCTGATCGCCACGTCTCATGGTTTACTCCTGAGGACGATGGCAAAGCATGAGTCTCACTTGAATCCCATCAAAATCCGATATTGTATTTTCATAATAGTAAGTATTTATCAAAGTCTAGAACATACATCAAGATACACATACCACAGCATCATAATATACTCTAAGGTTCCTAGCGAAGCCAAGATGCGATGTTGGTTGTGTTGCAACTGGTTATGGTCTAAGGCTAACTCCTTAGTTGCTTCTTAAGGGTAACAACTTCTCCTAAGCAGAAGTTGGACTCAAGCCCCCAACCTATGCGAGCACATCGTGTCTGTATCTAAGTACAATTATAATCGTACAATTATACAAGTAGTTTTCTTACTGATGATAAGCTTCACACTTGATTATGGTATTAACTGATCACAAACCTAAGACCTTAGCCTGTTTGAAACTAATACTAATGACTAGTTCATCTAATTGAGTTGTTTAGGTGATGCCCTCTAAATCTGGTGACATGTATAATGCTTCTAAGATCTACATGATGCATGCGGAATATGTATATGATATATATATATATTTTTTTTTTTGATGTTCATGCCATGTATGAAATGTGTGCCATGTATGCGATGCATGATGCTTATGCGATGCATGATGCCTATGCTATGTATGCTGCTCACGATATGTATGAACGTGCATGCTACCTGATGGAGTTAGTAATTTCTTAATTATTTTGGACTGGCATCGTGTCTAGAACGTGCTGCAGAATGAACGTGCATCTGTATCTAGACTAGGACCGAGCACTGAGTCTAGGGCGTGCTGCAGGCGCGCATCTAGAAACGTGCATCAAACATCCGTGAGCTCATCCAAAAATTATGTTTAATTGGGACTGAGCACTGGGTCTAAGACGAGCTGCAGAAAATGCGCAACTGTACTTAGAAGCGTGCATCGAGCATCCCTGGGTTGTTAAAATTATATTTGTTCCTTGAGTTAAAACGCATTACTATCTATATCTGTTTCTACTAGTCGTGGGGTTTCATGGAATTATTGTCATACCATGATGTGTGACTTATATTTCTTTGTGATGTAAGACGCATCTAGTATAGTTTAACAAGTTTAAAATTACACCAAATGCTCATAATATTACTTATCAAGCCTATGTCCCTATTTTCGTAAATTCTAAATTTAAATATTTTTTTTTTTTTTTTTTTTTAAAGACGAAGGAGAATTTTATTGTCTCACTCGGAAGGCTATTATTTACGAAGACCCCATAGTACAGGGTATGGCAAGGACCTACCACCATTTACCAACTCACACATAGTCTGAACTCCAGCCGGAGTATTACTCAACTCATAAGTCTAGCTGGGAATTAATTCCTAACACATTGGTTGTCACTTAGTACGCGACATATAGTATGCACACCACATTTAATGCCCCCTAACAATACCACACATAATAGTATAAGTACATTGTACGCACACCATATAGCATATAACACCATATAACAATACTACATACAAAGTATAGTACCATCATATTCATCTCGTCAAGTCATCAAAGTAGTTGTAATATTATATCTTGGTGTTCTAGCGTTTCTAAGACCTGTGCTTGGTTGGAGCAACCATTTTAGATTAAGACTAACGTTTAGTCTCACACTTAGAACAAGACTCACTTCCGACTTACTTCCATCCTAACTTGTTTCCCCACATATTCTCTTGTCAAGCCGTGGTATAAGATTCTAAGTGACCCTAGAGACCTAAAGCCTAAGCTCTGATACCACTTCTATCGCACCCCAAAACCCACCCTAGGAGTTAGAGTGAACTTTGGACGACTAATCATGGCTTGCTTGACGACTAACCTGCAAAAACCCTCAGAGCATATACAGTAGAGGACAAAAACAGCGGAAACATACTCTAATATAGCACAGCGGAAGTCTAAACAAACCTCTATGTATATACTTACGCAAATCCAAGTTTATACAAAAGGTAAACGTAAGAAAGTGCGGACATGCCTGCCAAAATACATAAATCTAACCCTCATCTCATCCACAGCTAATCCACTCAGAATCTACAACCACCTATTGGTAACCCTCTACGGGAGGTTCCTCCAAAGGCTCCTCGACGTACTCCTCTTCCACCCATGGACCAGAAGCACAAACATCAAATGGAGTAGCAGCTCCCTCAGAACTTGCCGACATAAGAAGTACGGCTGAGCATGGAATACTCAGCGGGTACTAAATACTAACCAACAATTATAGCATAAAAATGGCAATACATAATCAGGAGCAATTTATATATGTCAAACGGAAACAGTTCATATCATACAAGGAAGTAAAGCAGTTTATAATCATGCTTGTAATTCGTAGAAAACCAATAAATCCTCTTGAAAACATCGTGCACTTGACTTGACTTGAAATATCTTTTCGTACTTGAAACTTGTCATGTTTGTCTTATCTTGTCATATCATGCGTGTCATGCAATGTCATGCTTGCTTGGAAAGTAAACTACTTGTGAGGGAAGGGAGACCCTTCTTCCTAGAATGCTTATGCTTGTCATACCATGTCATGTCATGCTTGGAACAGTAAACTACTTGTGAGGGAAGGGAGACCCTTCTTCCTAAATGCTCATGTCATGTCCTTTCACTTGTGAGATGTCCTTGTGAGATGTACTTGCGAGGGAAGGGGAAACCTTCTTATGATAATGCATGATTGACTTGTCCTTGCCAAGAGCGAGGTAAAACATATCGTAGGATATGTCCCACCTCTAACCATGTTCTTGAAAACCTCGATAAATCATGTAATGCATGCCGTGCTCGTGAGAAACGTGTACATGCTTGCATTTAAATTTAAAGATGACATTTGGGTAATTTCACAACACATGTAGCATCAAAGATTGAGCAATGTAATATTCATATCCTTTAGGGAAAGCAAGAAACACACTATCATAGGCCCTAGTAATATTCAGAATTTATTAGGCATGCCTTTACAAATTTTCAGCTCACTTTATTCACCTTGGCATTTCATCAAACAGGGTGTGTTCATTATGGATTTACCCTACAACATGCTTTTCTAGATGGGTTTTACTCAAATCGTACATGTATGTTCATTATTGGAACAATGCCCTTCCCCATTTGTTCATCACACACAACCATTGGCATCCAATCGCCCATTCCATCTCTATTCACCATTCACCATTTACCATTCTCCATTCACCATTCATCCATCTCATAGCACATGTATCAATGAAAGAAAAATCAAAAGAAATAGAGGGAGAAGAGGAACTATAACTAGGAGGGTAGTAAAAAGTACTGACCTTGAAGAAATGAGGAAGAAACCCCTTTCCAAAACGACTGTGTAGCTGCTGCCCTAGTTTGAGGAGATGCTCCTCACGAGTTTGTGCCTTGCTCTTGAAGAAAAATGGGCTGGAGGTTGATCTAGGGTTTCAAAACCCTTTGATTTCTCTCCAAAATGGAAACCCTAGGTTGGAATCGCCTTCTCCCCTTTCTCCTATTCTCTCAAACTCTCTAAGTGTCGAATGAAGCCCTAAAGGCTCGGGTTAAACTCTTAAGGTAAGAGTGAACTGACCAAAAGACCGTAATACCCTTACTGGGATTTCTGCAATGACGCGAGGACCGTGAATAGTGCTAAACACATTGTGCTGTGAATAGTGCCAACTCGTGGGGCTGTGAATAGTGCAACTCGTGGTGCCATGAATAGTGCCAACTCGTGGTGCCATGAATAGTGCAACTCGTGGTGCTGTGAATAGTGCCAACTCGTGGTGCCATGAATAGTGCAACTCGTGGTGCCATGAATAGTGCCAACTCGTGGTGCCATGAATAGTGCAACTCGTGGTTCTGTGAATAGTGCAACTCGTGGTGCCATGAATAGTGCAACTCGTGTTTCTGTGAATAGTGCAACTCGTGGTGCCATGAATAGTGCAACTCGTGGTGCCATGAATAGTGCCAACTCGTGGTGCCATGCATAGTGCAACTCGTGGTGCCATGAATAGTGCAACTCGTGGTGCCATGAATAGTGCCAACTCGTGGTGCCATGAATAGTGCAACTCGTGGTGCTGTGAATAGTGCAACTCGTGGTGCCATGAATAGTGCAACTCGTGGCGCCATGAATAGTGCAACTCGTGGTGCCATGAATAGTGCCAACTCGTGGTGCCATGAATAGTGCAACTCGTGGTGAGTTGTACAACGGATGCACACAGTATACGTTATCAGAGTACGTTGTCTGTGCTACGATTTCCTACAGGTACAGACTGTTTTGGCCATATCTTTTGACTCGTTCATTCGATTGTGACGATTCAACTTGCGTTGTGTTCGTACTTCGAAAAGGAACATTTCTGACGTTCGAAATTTCCAATTTCTTCCTTATTTATTAATTATACCTCTTAAAAAGTCAAAAATGACAACGAGAGTGTCATGTATTAACTGTGAAAAGGTTCGGGGTTCTACACAAGCC
This sequence comes from Tetracentron sinense, assembly GCA_015143295.1. Lineage (NCBI taxonomy): Eukaryota > Viridiplantae > Streptophyta > Magnoliopsida > Trochodendrales > Trochodendraceae > Tetracentron > Tetracentron sinense. The sequence continues at coordinate 32,793,619 of CM026571.1, forward strand.
ATGGAGGAGTGCCCCAAGAATTCTATGCTGTAAAAATTCATAGTGTATTAAATAATATGAATCAGAATACCTATTATATGTGATATGTTGTATACAACATAGGGTTTACCTGGACTTACTGGGTGTGGCAGGCTCGCACCCTCGGGGATTAGTCCTGACCCAAAGGGTTGGGGACACCCTGTTGATGATGGTTATTGGAAAGATTGACTTATGGGAATTGAATTTAAGAACGTTGTTTATAATTCAATAAAATAATGACACGTGGCTCAATGGACATTCTGACATATTACATACTGAAAATCCTCCTTTGAGATTTGGATGATAGAATTTGTAAATCCCTAAATAGGTGTTGGCAAATTCCGTGATCATTAGATAGGTCATGTGAGTCGAGTCGTCGAGTCATGTTCAACTTGTCAGAAGAGAAGAGCTAAAGCTTAAAGAAGATTGAAGAAAGAGAAGAAAAAGCTTCTACTCTGGATCTAGACAGGTAATGGACTTAGAGACCCCTACCTAGGTTGGTTTTGGCTTAGATAACTCTAAACATACCTAGGAGGATAGTTTTAAACCTAACAAAGTTGTTTGATCTTAGTTGAATCAAATAAACATGAAAAGACATATGGTTTGAACAAAATTCTGTCTCAACCGATCGCTCAGTATTGGGACCGATCGATCGGTGGCTATCGACTGGACCAAATTTTTGTATGGGGAAATTTTCCAGAGAGATGATTTATACCCGAGCGATCGGTCATTAGAACCGATCGATCCGTTTTGAACCGAGCGATCGGTAGTGAGCACCGATCGATCGGTCCCCGTAAAAAAAATTTTTCTTTTTCTGGATTCTTTTTTAAACCCTATATAAACAACTTTTGGGAGACCTAATTCGTGTCTTTGATATTTTTGAAAGAGTAGAGGTCTGAGAAACTCTTCTAGGGTTTTTCTTATTGCTTTTATTAGATCTTTGTTGATCCCTCCTCTTTCTTAGATCCTAGAGAATGCAAGTATAGCCAAAAAGATTTGATCTTGCATTGTGTGATCTCAGATCTGTATGAGATCCCTCTAGGGTTTGAAATTTACTAAATTGATTCACAACCCTACACCTTGTGTGTGTGTCCGGTGTTTGATCCGGAGCCTTCGTGGAAGGAGATCGATCGTGTGTGATCGTGGTTTTGAAGTCGCTTGAAAAGATTTGGTCGGTGTGGAACCGAAGCTGCTAAGGCGGAGATCGAACCTACTGGTTCGTGGAAATCAATAGTAAGAGTCTATACCTAGGAACGTCGTTTATGTTTTGGTAAGGTCTTGTCTTGTACTTGATATCTTTTCATAGTGAAGTTTATTGCTGGACAAGGTCCCGTGGTTTTTTTCCCGTTAGGGTTTTCCACGTAAAAATCTTCTGTGTTTGATTTGTGTGGATTGTCTGATTGAATTGTTCATTGATTTCTAAACATATTAATTGAAAAATTAAAATTGGTTAGAAATTATTAGATAGACCTATTCACCCCCCTCTAGGTCTTAGAGATCATTGATCTGGATAAATTTCAATTGGTATCAGAGCTTGTTCACTGATAAGGCAAATCCCTTAAGTGTGATCCTGTATTATCCGTGATCATGAGTACTCTAAGAGAAGGAGGATCCGTCTCTCGTCCCCCACTTTTTGATGGAAATAATTATGCATACTGGAAAGCTAGAATGAGAGCCTTTCTCAAATCTATTGACGAGAGAATTTGGATGTCTATACAGAATGGGTGGACTACGCCCATAAAAACTGTAGGTGATTTGACTGTCGTCAAATATTCTGATGAATGGACCAGAGAAGAGCTTGATTCAAGTGGATGGAACACTAAAGGTCTCAATGCTATCTTTACTGCAGTCACTGCTGAGGAATTCAGACGAATTTCTTCATGTGAAACAGCAAAGGAGGCTTGGGACATTCTTGAAATTACCCATGAGGGTACTACCACTGTTAAAATCTCAAAACTCCAAATGTTAACCACCAAATTTGAACATTTAAACATGGAAGACAATGACACTTTTGATGAATTCTATGCAAAACTTAGTGACATTGTCAACGCTAGTTTCAATTTAGGTGAGAAAATATCTGAGTCCAAAATAGTTAGAAAAGTCCTTAGATCTCTCCCAGAGAGATTCCAACCCAATGTCACTGCAATCGAAGAGAGTAAAAATGTTGACTCTCTGAAGATTGAGGAATTGGTTGGATCACTCCAAACCTATGAACTCAATCTACGTCCATCCAAGAAGAATAAATCTTTAGCCTTGAAAACCATCAAGGAAACTTTGGATGAGGATGACAGTGATGGAGAAATGAATGAGGAAGAAATGGCTCTTTTCGTTAAAAAATTTCGAAAATTTTTTAGAACGAAAAAGAGGTTTAATCCCAAACAGGGAGGAAAATCTTTTGAGAAGTCAAAGTCTAAGCCCTGGGAAAACAAGAAAAATTCCAAGAATGGCGACAAGAAATCCCAAGGTGTTCAATGTTATGAATGCCATGGCTTCGGTCATATTTCACCTAACTGTCCTAACAAGAAGAAGAGTAAGGGCAAGGTGATGAATGCCTGTTGGGATGACAGTGATTCCGAGAATGAAGAATCGGACAGATCCTCTTCAAGTGAAGATACTGGAAATCATACGGCTTTCACTGTTTCCCTTTCTGGGATTCTTGAGACTACCTCTGCGGTTGATGAAAAGGATAGAAGTGATGAGAGTATTCATACTGAGTCTAGTGATGACTTACAGAAGAGTCAAACTGACTCTGAAAGTGATGAAGATTTGAAAACAACTTATGATAAGTTGTATGGTGAAAGTTTGAAACTGACTAAAACAAAAATCTCTTTGAGCAAAAAACTCAAACTCATTCAAAATGAAAGAGATATCTGTAAACTAGTAGCAGAAGAGAAGAGTGCACTAGTTAGTCAGTTGGAAAATGAAAAAGAAGCATTTGTTATAAAAGTTCAATGTCTTTTGGAAGAGAATGTCTCATTGACTAATGTGGTTAGAAAATTAGAAGTTGAAAGAGACACTTCCATGAAAGAAATTGAAGAGTTAAGAACTCTGCAAATGGAGCTGGAAACTTTTAAAGTCTCTCTTGTTGATAAGGTGAAATTTCTTGAAAAAGAACATCAAATTACCCTTAAAGACAAGACTGACTTGATTCAGAAGGTCTATACTCTTGAAAAAGAAGTAAGAATGTTTGGTAACACTAGCTGCCTAGATGAATTAGTTAGAAAGTATGGATCAAATTCGAGTAGATCTGGGATAGGACATGTTGACACACCAGCTGGTCCTTTAGCTGTTGGTACAATGGCTAGTGCAGTGTTTGAGCCAATACATTCTGATCCTAAAGAAAATTTACCTTCTACATCAAGTACTAAGGCTTATACAAATTGTGTAAAGCCTAGAAATACAGCTCCTAGAGTGAATGCTTTGAGGAATCAAATTCCTGTTAGAAGAAATCCTCCTCCTCTTCCAAGATTCATACCCACATGTCACTTTTGTGGTGTGAGAGGTCACATTCGACCTAATTGTAATGCATTTAGGAGAGCTCCCCGAAATGGTTCATGGAACCAAAATCAAAGTCAAGGGACTCTTCAAAGGCAGATTCAGGTTCTAGCTGAAAAGTCTAGAATGTTGAGCGATGATGTTAATAGAATTGCTCAAATCTCTAGGACAAGAACTGGTCAATTTATTCCAAATGATTATTCAAGAGGAAATAATTTGACTTATCAAAAAACTAGAACTGAACAAAACAGAAAAAGGTCAAGGAGGACAAAAAAGAAAAAGGTCTCTACTACACAGATTAATGATCAAAGATCTAAAAAAAGTTTAAAGACTGTGTATGTAAGAAAGGAAGACCTTAAGTGCTTTGTCATTCATACTGCCTTGAAAGCCCAAAACACAGAAATGTGGTACTTCGACAGTGGGTGTTCTCGGCATATGACAGGTAACAAGTCCTTATTTATTCAATTTGAGGACTGTCCAGATGGGACTGTTACTTTTGGTGATGGAAGCAAGTCTTTAGTCAAAGGAAAGGGTATCATCGATTCACCAGGCATACCTAAATTGAAAGATGCCTTGTTTGTTGAAGGACTGAAAGCTAATTTAATTAGCATAAGTCAACTATGTGATGATAATCATGCTGTGCACTTTACCCAAAATAAATGCTTAGTCATTAATGGTAAAGGTAAGTGTGTTCTAGAAGGATTGAGAACCACTGACAATTGCTACGGCTTAACTCCCAGTCCTAATCCCTCAAATGTCTGTTATAAGACTAAAATTGAGGAGGTTGATTTGTGGCACCGAAGACTAGGTCATATGAACTTCAAAGACCTATGTAAAATCTCTAAGCAAGAGCTTGTGAGAGGTGTTCCCAAACTAGGAAAGCCTTCTACTACTGTGTGTGGGCCATGCCAAATTGGTAAACAAATTAGAACCCCACATAAGAAGACTTCAAGTATTGCTACTTTATATCCACTGGAATTAATTCATATGGATCTAATGGGTACTACAAGAACTGAAAGTCTAGGTGGAAAGCGATACATCCTAGTTATGGTTGATGATTTCTCAAGAATGTCATGGGTGGCATTTATAAGGGAGAAATCCGATGCTTTTGACAATTTCAAAAGTATTTGCCTGAAAATTCAAAATGAGAAAAGATGCCCAATCACTCGAATTCGAAGTGATCATGGAAAGGAGTTTGAAAACTCTAAGTACAACGACTTTTGTGATGAGTCGGGTATTAAACATGAATTTTTTGCACCTATTACACCTCAGCAGAATGGTGTAGTAGAGAGGAAGAACAGGGTTCTCCAAGAGATGGCTAGAGTTATGCTTCATAGCAACAATCTAGCTTCTCATTTCTGGGCTGAGGCAGTTAACACTGCTTGCTATATAGTTAATAGAGTTTTTGTAAGACCTGGAACAAGGAAAACCCCATATGAGTTGTGGAATAACAAGAAACCTAGTGTCAAGTACTTTCGAGAATTCGGAAGTAAATGCTATATCCTTAAGGATAGAGAGCAACTGGGCAAATTTGAATCCCGGAGTGATGAAGGGATATTTCTGGGATATTCCACCAACAGTAGAGCTTATCGAGTGTATAACTTGAGAACCTCTACAATTATGGAGTCCATAAATGTAGTTGTGGATGACTCCGGTGTTGAAAATGTGCAACGTGAGGATGATGAAAGTGCTGAAAATGAAAATGTTGAAAATGTTTCAACTCCACCTATTGATAAGCAAACATCTCCATCAAAACCTACACATCCTAGGGTAATGAGTCCTCACACCCCCACTGATATAATTGGTGATGTTGAAAGTGGAGTGAGAACGAGGAAACAAATTGAAAATGAAGTTAGCTACATTTGCTATACTTCATCTTTTGAACCCAAGAATGTAGCTGAAGCTCTTGCAGATGATAATTGGATAAATGCAATGCAAGAAGAGTTACTTCAGTTTACTAGGAATGATGTTTGGTATTTAGTACCTAGGCCTAACAATACAAATGTGATAGGTACCAAATGGATTTTCAAGAACAAATCTGATGAAAAAGGTACTATCATAAGAAATAAGGCTAGGTTAGTTGCACAAGGATACACCCAAATTGAAGGTATTGACTTCGATGAAACGTTTGCTCCTGTAGCCAGACTAGAATCAATAAGAATTCTTCTAGCTGTGGCTTGCCATATGAAATTCAAACTTTTTCAAATGGATGTTAAGAGTGCCTTTCTGAATGGCATTCTACATGAAGAAGTCTATGTGGAACAACCAAAAGGGTTTAAAGATCCACATCACCTTGATTAAGTCTATCGACTGAAAAGGGCTCTCTATGGTTTAAAACAAGCTCCAAGAGCTTGGTATGAGAGGCTGACTACTTATCTCTTAGAAAACGGATTTTCGAGAGGGGGAGTAGACAGAACCCTTTTCATAAAGAATGTGAAAGGTGATATTGTCATCGCCCAGATATATGTTGATGACATAGTGTTTGGTTCCACATTAGACTTACATGCTCATTCATTTGCTGAACAAATGAAAAATGAATTTGAAATGAGCATGGTTGGTGAGCTAAGTTTCTTTCTTGGTCTTCAGATCAAGCAATTGGATTCTGGGATCTCAGTATCTCAAATCAAATATGCAAAAAATCTAGTGAAGAAATTTAGAATGAGTTCTGCTAAGCATGTAAGGACTCCTATGAGTTCTACTACAAACCTTAGTAAAGATGCTATAGGCAAAGGTGTTGATCAAACTTCTTATAGAAGCATGATTGGTAGTTTACTTTACCTAACTGCTACTAGACCTGACATAGCCTTTAGTGTTGGTGCTTGTGCCCGCTATCAAGCGAGCCCAAAAGAGTCTCACTTGCTTGCAGTAAAGCGTATCATTCGATATGTGAGTGGAACTCTATCATTTGGCCTCTTGTATTCTTTTGATACAAATACCACGATAGTGGGATATTCCGATGCCGATTGGGCCGGAAATACTGATGATAGGAAAAGCACCTCAGGAGGATGTTTCTATATTGAAAATTGCTTAGTTGCTTGGCTTAGCAAAAAGCAGAATTCAATTTCGTTGTCCACTGTAGAAGCTGAGTACATTGCAGCTGGCAGTTGTTGCACTCAACTTCTATGGATGAAGCAGATGTTGAATGATTACGGGATTGAACAGAGCACTATGACTGTGTATTGTGATAATTCTAGTGCTATCAATATTTCCAAAAATCCCGTTCAACATTCTCGCACAAAACACATAGACATAAGACATCATTTCATCCGTGATCTTGTTGAGCAAAAGATTGTGTCTATAGAGTATGTCCAAACAGAGAATCAATTTGTGGACATTCAAACAAAACCCTTAGATTCCCTTAGGTTTGAAATCCTTAGGAAATCCATAGGTTTGTGCGGAGTTGAGTAAAGATGTACTTGTTTCATAGCCTATGTGTTCTTCATGTTCTATTTATGTCATAGAGCTATTTTTTTTGTTATTTTCTTTAAGTAATAAAAATCCAAAAACATTCAAAAAATTGAAAACTATTGCAAAAAATAATGTGTTTGTATGACCTTATTTGTCCTATCTTTTTGCTTAATGTTATTTCCTTGAAATCATATTTAACCATATAATCCAAGGATAAATATTTCATAGGATTGAATAATATAGGATAGTTCAATTGTTGGTTCGATCTTGTGATTGAATTTGGTCATGCTAACTAATCTCAGTTAGAGTTGAGCATACAAAGATGTTCTATTTTGCACATGCACTCTGACTGATTCTTTAGATGGTTTTAGTTCCTATTTAAAGGTTCTGATATTATACCATATGGTTCCCTAGATTAATCAAATCTAGTATAACCAATGTCATAAAAAAGTTCCATAAGGTGAGCCCCCTAGTTATAAAAATTATTGACATGGAGAGGACTACCTGTGAGTTTGTGTGATAGCTACTAGTGAATGCAAACAGTGAGTAATGGCTACCTAGACAAACAGTAGGTATCTATATGGATTGCTAGTGTGAAAGCCCCTATTGTCATTAGAAAGAGCTACCTTCTCACTTGAGTGAAAGTCACCAGTGTGCTAAAAACTATATATGTGTACTCCAAAAAGAATTTTCACAATGAGTACAATTTGACTGAAAAAGAAATGAAATAAATTTGTTAGTCAAATTTGAGGTAAAAATTGCTCATCATATAAATATGGATGATTATTGGTTTTAAAACTAGTTTTTGAAAATTTTAGAGCCCCATTTGAACTATAATGTCAAAATCTAGATTAAGGAAGGAAACCAATTCAAAGAGTCAAGTAATGAATTTTGATTTCATACTCACATTACTTCTAATTGTATCTTGACTCTGATTGTGAATTTGATGCAAATACCATATTTAATCACCGGTGAAAATCAATTAATGTTTACATAATCCTTGTTTATGCCTATACTTGATATATCAATTCTTGGGTGATTATTATTTATGATTTTTATGAAATCAAATGTTGCATATTTTTTTGGTCAGTTGGTCATTTTGAGGTGAAAATGAGTTTTCAATGTTCCATTGGTTGAGGGGGAGAAAAGGTTTTAAATGTAAAATTTTTGAAAAATTTTCAGACCACCGATCGCTCGGTGCTAAAGACCGATCGATCGGTCTTTCGTGAACAGAGTTATAAAACCCTCATTTCTATTTTTTTTGTTCACTTGTTCTCCGATCTCCAGAGCGATCTCTCGGTTACCTCTCCTCCAAATCTTTCCTACGGTCATTCCATTCTATTCTAAAGGTTTCCCAAGCATCTAAAAGGTAAGATTTGTGCATTTTCATCGATTTAGATTGATTTTCTCATCTAGGGCATCGTTTTCTTGCATTTTCTTCCATGGCTTTCGTTTTGTCGTTAATCCTTCTTGCCTATCTCATGTTTGGCGTTCCCAAACGTCGGAGGTTGGTCCTCAACAACCAAGAGGATCCTCCTCAAGATGAGGAAAACCTAGAGCCATTTACTTTCACTCCAATAGGGCATGGTATTTCCATTGGGGACAGGCCAATTCGTAGAATGATTGATTCTACAATTGAGAATCGTCAAAAATCTTTGGCTGATAAAACTCGAAAAAATAAAGGTAAAGCTTCATCTTTCCAATCCAGTAAGTTATCCCAGTTTATCAGTCCTACTGCTGCTCAACTCTATAGTGAGTATTTTAGCAAGAAAGGTGTTATGGTTGAAAGGGACATACATATTTCTGATTTTGGTGATTATTATCTTCCTACACTCATTTTAGATCGTCAATGGGAAGGTATACTTACCTTATCCGGTCCTGCTTCTGTCCAGTTAGTTAGAGAATTTTACTCTAATTTTTCTGAAATCAACCAGAAAAAATGGTCATTCAAATCTCGAGCATTAGAACAATCTGTTGTCATAAATGCTGATTTGGTTTCTAAATTCCTTGGGTGTCCTCGAGTTCCAAATGCATATTATCCTTATATTTATAAGACTGATGAGGATAAAGACTCCATGGAACATGTTGTTACCTTTCTTAGTGGTACTCCTACGTTTTGGGTTGGGTCTCTTATTGAAGTGGCGAAACTCACTAAGGATGCTAGACTAGTAAACCTAGTTATGAGTGCAAATATCCATCCAAAGGTTCATACTGCGGACCTTAGGGAAGATAGAGCTAGATTTTTGTTTAGTCTTCTACGTGGGCGTGATATTGATCTTGCCGCTCACATCATTGACTTGATGATCCAAGCCCATTAAACTAGTACAGCAGTTGGAGCCCTACCATTTGGTTCACTCATCACTAAACTTCTTGGTTCTCAAGGAGTTATCGCTCCTCCTGGTGTTCCTACTCGAGTTCCTAAGGGTCCAATCAACAAAAAGACCCTAGCTTAGAGTTTTTCACATGCCTCAGTTCGAGATACAGAGGAGGGAGCAGAAGTTGGTGTTGGGTCATCTCGTCCTCCTCTGACCACTATGGATGATCTTGGGAGGATGATGCAAGAGATGCAGATGGATCTCCGGACTCATGTTTCATCATACGAGGAGTTTACTACAGAGGTTCGTGGTAGACTTGGATCTCTCGATGCAGCCGTGCTAGGAGTACAGAGAGATGTTCGGGATTTTCGAGCTTACTATGAGTCCCAGCTCACTTCTGATGATGAACAGGAGGGATAGTTCATGATTGGAGTTTATCTTAGTCGAGTGACACTTTTTATTTGACATTTTGATGTATTTTGTCTTGGTTGTACTTAGTACAAAACTACTTGGATATTATTGACTTGTTATGGATGTATATATTTGAATGGTTTATGCTCATTATCTTCTATCTCATCTCATTTCGATGGTTATACATTACTTTTCTAGTCCACCTTTCGCATTTCGAGCCAAAAAGGGGGAGTGTTATGTAATGTGTTAATGTGTTGGATGAGGTTATAAATGTTTTGGATAATGTTATGGAATGCTTAACCTGTTATGGATATAGTATTGTGGAATTGTGGATGTTATGTTATACATATTTTCATTCTTCCAATATTTTATCCCATATTTTATTTTCCATATGTTATGGAATGCTTAACCTGTTATGGATATAGTATTGTGGAATTGTGGATGTTATGTTATACATATTTTCATTCTTCCAATATTTTATCCCATATTTTATTTCCCATGCTTTACAGGTTTTTGATTTAGCATGTGCAGGCAAACAGGTTCTAAGTTTGGTGAATCATGACAAGACAACATGTCAAAAGTCCTGTAATTATATTTTTTTTGAGTCATGTAAAGGTCAATTTTCCATTTTTGAATCAATGGGGAAAATTTGAACCTAGTATATGAATTAGTCTTGTTTTGTCCCGGAATTGCCAAAGGGGGAGATTGTAAATCCCTACATATGTGTTGGCAAATTCCGTGATCATTAGATAGGTCATGTGAGTCGAGTCGTCGAGTCATGTTCAACTTTTTAGAAGAGAAGAGCTAAAGCTTAAAGAAGATTGAAGAAAGAGAAGAAAAAGCTTCTACTCTGGATCTAGACAGGTAATGGACTTAGAGACCCCTACCTAGGTTGGTTTTGGCTTAGATAACTCTAAACATACCTAGGAGGATAGTTTTAAACCTAACAAAGTTGTTTGATCTTAGTTGAATCAAATAAACATGAAAAGACATATGGTTTGAACAAAATTCTGTCTCAACCGATCGCTCGGTATTGGGACCGATCGATCGGTGGCCTACCGAGCGATCGGTGGCTATCGACTGGACCAAATTTTTGTATGGGGAAATTTTCCAGAGAGATGATTTATACCCGAGCGATCGGTCATTAGAACCGATCGATCCGTTTTGAACCGAGCGATCGGTAGTGAGCACCGATCGATCGGTCCCCGTAAAAAGAATTTTTCTTTTTCTGGATTCTTTTTTAAACCCTATATAAACAACTTTTGGGAGACCTAATTCGTGTCTTTGATATTTTTGAAAGAGTAGAGGTCTGAGAAACTCTTCTAGGGTTTTTCTTATTGCTTTTATTAGATCTTTGTTGATCCCTCCTCTTTCTTAGATCCTAGAGAATGCAAGTATAGCCAAAAAGATTTGATCTTGCATTGTGTGATCTCAGATCTATATGAGATCCCTCTAGGGTTTGAAATTTACTAAATTGATTCACAACCCTACACCTTGTGTGTGTGTCCGGTGTTTGATCCGGAGCCTTCGTGGAAGGAGATCGATCGTGTGTGATCGTGGTTTTGAAGTCGCTTGAAAAGATTTGGTCGGTGTGGAACCGAAGCTGCTAAGGCGGAGATCGAACCTACTGGTTCGTGGAAATCAAGAGTAAGAGTCTATACCTAGGAACGTCGTTTATGTTTTGGTAAGGTCTTGTCTTGTACTTGATATCTTTTCATAGTGAAGTTTATTGCTGGACAAGGTCCCGTGGTTTTTTTCCCGTTAGGGTTTTCCACGTAAAAATCTTCTGTGTTTGATTTGTGTGGATTGTCTGATTGAATTGTTCATTGATTTCTAAACATATTAATTGAAAAATTAAAATTGGTTAGAAATTATTAGATAGAACTATTCACCCCCCTCTAGGTCTTAGAGATCATTGATCTAGATGAATTTCAGAATTCCATGAAAGATGGATAGATAAAGCTATCAAAATAAACATGTTTATCTGATAATGATGATTTTGGTCATTAATGATCACTGATTTTCAGGCTCTTATGCCTTTAGTTCATATAAAAGATTCTACTCCTTGATGACATGTTGACCCCTATGTCACTAATGATGATTGTAATCATTGCGCTTTTGGATGCTGATTTAGGCTTTTAACACCTTTGATGCTGATTTAGGCTTTAATGCCTTTGGATACTGATTCAGGCTTTAACGCCTTTAGATGCTCAATATGGTTTCAGTGCCTCTCTTTGGCTTTCAACGCCTTTCTGATGATGATGGGCATGGTATGGATTAGTACCTCCCTGTGTACCTTTCTGATGACCTATACCAGAAGGAAGATTTGCTTTGTCAGGGATGAACGGTATGGATTAGTACCTCCCTGTGGGAATGAGTGTGGCTGTTTCCCTTCATTACCTATTCCAGTGAAGCATGGATTACTTCCTGGGCTGACAATCAGGGAGAAAGCATTGGGGATGGATTTTTCCTCAGTTTCTCTTAAGGCCTGATGGGATGAGTGTCTTCGTCCAACACCTTCGCTTTCCCTATTGGACTTGAGATGATGATTATTATTATTATGATTATTACTTAGAGGAGTGTTGCTGTCTGAACACTTATATGTTACCTTAAAAGGATAGTACACCATGAAAGCGTATGACCCGCTTTCAAGATGTAGTTACCAACCGCTTTGGGGGAGGATGATGAGTTGTGGTTTGGAGGGCTTAGATAGAATTCCTTAAAAGATGAGTATTATGAATACCGCTTTTAACCTTTGAAGAATATATCCGAAAGCTTTGGTCATAAAAGCTTAAAGGAGATATGGTGAAAAATGCTTTTATCTTGATAAAATCCCATATTTTCTCTCTAAAGTCGGTTACAAAAAAAACGGTTATGACAGCTATACAAGTTAGTTATGATTTCTGATGATCACCCATAAATAGAGGTGACCCCCTCTTGTTTGAAAGAGAGATTTTTCCCGTTTCTAACAAGATTTCCTGGAGAAATAAGATTTTCAACCAGAATTCACAGAGAGAGAAAGTAAAGGATTCTTCAAGAAAAGTCATTCTTATCACCATTATTCTTCACTGTTCTTTTTTCTCTCCCTCTGAATCACTTCCTTCTTTCTTCCCTTTCTTCTTTGTGTTGATCTCTGAATCATTTCTTTCAAAATAACTCAATTTAGAACGGTTTGGATAACAGATTTAGGCTAAATTGAGGTTACAATGAATCCAATTACTTTAAAAATCAAAATCACCCCTCTACACACCCCGAGTTCTTTAAAAAAAAAACAATTAGCATATTATAATAGAAAACTATTTTTTTTTACATATTTTTTAACATTATTTTAAATGTACTGCACAACCTCAACTAGTACTAATAATAAAACAATGTATACACTGTTACGGGATAACAGTTTTCACATTGTTATGTTACAATGTTATAGGCAATGGCAAACCATGGTATTCTTGAAACACGTCAGCAAGCGAAGTTTTGTGATATTTCGGAATCAGGTTTACTAGATCAAACTAGTCTAGTGAGTTTTACTAGATCAAACAAATCCAGTGAAACTCCATCTAACACCAACATGAACTCCTCCAGCTGCAGTCAAAGATTTGAGAGCTTGAGGCACCACTTTTAACAGCTTTGCTCTACCAGGAGTCCTGGACCATTCTGTTATGGCTGAACTAGGCAAGTGTGCTCCACACTTCCACTGGTGCCTCCTAGTCAATTCCTGAATCAAAACTCGTATCCCAATCACTAACCTTGAAATAAAATTGACAGGACAGTACTGTTATAACAGTGTCTTATATATATACTAGTGGGCTGCACGTGCGATGCATGTGATTAACCATGGTTAAGAGTCTATAACCCTTAGGGTTCAACATTTTAACCTTGGGTTGTAAATTTCAATATTTTAATTTCATATCGTTAATCTTAACCACGGTTCATTAGGGTTAAAAGGGACACGTGTTAACCTGTGGGTGCAATTGAACTCTCCCCGAGTTCAGTCGCGATTGGCTGTGATTTTAATCCTAAGATAAGAAAGGGGTAGTTTGGGAATTAAGTAAAACAATAAATCAAAGTTTTGTATATAAGGGTAGTTTGGGAATTTTAAAAAATATCAGGGTACAGTTTGTAAGGGGGTAGAGATCTTATAAAAGGGTAGTTTGAGAATTTATTAAAAATCAGGCTACTATTTGTAGAGGGGTAGTTTGGGAATTTCCATTACTAATAGGGGGTTTCTCATTATAGTGTATATATATATATATAGTACTTCTAGTTATAAGAGCATGTCTTATATATATACATGCTCTCTCTCTATATATATACTAACTCTCTTGCTCTATTTATATATACTCTATATAACAGTGTCATATGTACAGGTCGAGATATGAAATTTTCCTTTGGGGCCGAATTATATATATCAAGAAAATTAATGGGATTAGGGAATGGGGCCTTGGGGCTTACGCCCTATTTTTTTTTTTGGAGTAATGAGTCCATTGTGGTCATAAAATTCATTGCATTCCAAAACAAAAGGTCCAATAACAAGAAAAAGTGAAAAACATGGGCCGGTCTTCATTGGTTCCTGCCCACCTTTTTAATACCCACTAGTTGTAGTTAAGATTCACTCACCCCGTGGGTTTAACCTTGGTTTTTAGAATAAAAATAAAAATAACTTTAAATTGGTTAAGCTTAACCATGATTGAAGGGGATGAAATGAGAAGTCATTTGATTATGTAGTCAAATGCGGGGTGAGCTAATTACTACACTAAACTTTATTTTTATTTCATGGAGATTTTTTTTGCACAAGCGTATTCCACTCCCTTGCTTGACACATGTCCCTTTTAACTCCTATTAACTATGGTTAAGATCCACTCAAAAAAATTAACTTCTAAGATAATAAATCTTAACTAGGGTTAATAGGGACACATAAAGAATCAATCTTTTTATATTATATCATTCTACTAATAAAATTACAAGGAGTATACTAAACTTTACTTGGAAATAAATACCCTTTCTCTCTTATATTATACCTCTTTAAATATTCTTAACCTTATATTAACGTAAAGAACTTTTATTAAAATATGGGACCCAAACCTCAATCCCTTATAAATAGGCTCGTAAAGAGATGTTAGAGAAGCCAAGAAAGATTTCCTATTACCTCTCTCTACACCGTGAGAGTCCTAGCCACGTGCACTCCAAAAAGAACCCATTTATAAGATTTAAGAGAAAGAGTCTTTAGTGGTTGGGTTACCCGCCCCCCCAACCTGTTGGGAGCTCCGGGCAGGAGCTGAGTATTTTCCTTTTCAGATCATGACACCACCACAGCTAAAGGTGAACAAAATACATCTACGGCCATGATTAAGCAAACATGTGTGGGTCCCTCCATCGTAGGGATAAACCCATGTTATAGTGTAATGTAGTTAGAAGTATAGTTTAGGTAAAACTTCCAAAAATCTATCTTTTTTTTTTTTTTAAGAAAACCACTCAGAAGGAGTGGAGGGTTTGGCTGACCCCTACTGGTTTTATTACAATAGAAAAAGCTGGGGGGGACATAAACCTTACCCCATACAGACAACCTGACAGAAGAGGGGGACATAAAACCTTACCCCTTCCAAGAAAAACAACCTCAGTGGTGGCATTTCCACCCCTGACAAAACTAACCAAAGAAAAACAATGGGGGGACATAAGCCCAACCCCTACAACCGAAATACCCATAAGACCAAAAAATACAAAGCTGGGGGGGGGGGGGGATATGAACCAGAACCCCAACTAAAGACCATCTCTTGAATCTGAAATTGACAATAACCAAATGACAATTCCAATTAACCATTCCAAATGTAGTGGACATTATATAGAGAAGAATTATCAATGCACAACATACCCTTTATAGGCAGCGGACAATCGCTAAGGGATCTGAAAATTTTGCTATCCTGATTCCTCCAAAAATCTATCTATTTTAATTTGAAGTCATATAATAAAATAAAGACTCTATTGGCTGATCGATTGGTAACCATGGTGTGTCAATATGAATAGGAAGCTTGTCTTTCTCAGTAACCCCGAAGGATTCTTGTGAATTCCTCTATTGTGGGGATCATAAAGCAGAAAACATGGGATCTCGGATGTCAAGACCTTGTCAAGACCTTGCTGCCCTGTGAAGCAAATATATGTGAGGCTGCATGCGATGAAGTTCAAGCACTGCACCTAAGCCGTAAAGCTAAAATTTGATTTCTTCTTAATTCTGGACACACCAACATTGTGTGCTGTAGAGCCCCGAACTTTTTGACATTATGCATGACACTTTCGTTGCCATTTTGCCTTTAAAGAGGTATAATTAATAAATAAGGAAGAAATTGGAAATTCTGAAACATCAGAAATGTTCCTTTTCGAAGTACGAACCCAACGCAAGTTGAATCGTCAAAATCGGACGAACGAGTCAAAAGATATTACCAAAACAGTCTGGACCTGCAGGCAATCGTAGCTCGGAAGGCACTAAGGACGTAGCTCGGAAGGCACTAAGGACGTAGCTCTGATAACGTGCTATGACAACGTACTCTGATAACGTATACGTTGCGCATCCGTTGTGCAACAGACAACAGGTACGTTGTACAGCTTACAACGGGCACGTTGTACATAAGACAACGGACAACGAGCTTAGCACTATGCACAACACAACGTGACAACGGGTTCTGCACCCTTCACAAAGGACAACGGGTTCTGCACCCTTCACAATAGACAACGTGTTCGGCACTGTTCACGGTACAACGTGTTCGGCACTGTTCACAGCACAACGTGTTTGACACTGTTCACAGCACAACGTGTTCGGCACTGTTCACAGCACAACGTGTTTGACACTGTTCACAGCACAACGTGTTTGGCACTGTTCACAGCACAACGTGTTCAGCACTATTCACAACACAATGTGCTTGGCACTGTTCACAGCCCAACTTGTTCGGCACTCGTGTTTTTGCAGAAAGTTCAGTAAAGGTATTATGGTCTTTTGGTCGGTTCACTCTTACCTTAAGAGTTTAACCCGAGCCTTTAGGGCATCATTCGACACTTAGAGAGTTTGAGAGAATAGGAGAAAGGGGAGAAGGCGATTCCAACCTAGGGCTTGTCTTTGGAAGAGAAATCAAAGGGTTTTGAGACCCTAGATCACTTCAAGCTCGGCTCTTCTCCAAGATCTCGGCGCAAGCACTCGTGGAGAGCGTTCTCCAAGCTAGGGCAGCAGCTACACAGTCGTTTTGGAAAGGGGATTTCTTCCTCACTTGATCAAGGTTGGTACTTCTTGCTACCCTCCTAGTTATAGTTCCTCTTTCCCCTTTATTTGTTTGATTTTCTTTATTTACACATGTGCTATGAGATGGATGGTTGTTTAAAATGGTTGCTTTAACCAAGTACGGGTCCTAGGTACGCTAGAACACTAAAGTATAAGTATAATGTGATAAATACTCTGATGACTTGATGTGATGTATATTAGTATTATACAACTAATAAAAATTGAATTATTGTGAAATGGCATTGAAATGAACTGTGGTTTCAAGTTAGACTCATGTGGTGTTATTATCCTCAGGACTTTAGTCATGAGACGGAACACACGGGGTCGTGGACCACATACCAGAGCTTCCTCTTCTTCACGAGATGAGGATGAGCAGCCGGACCTCTCTCAGGTCTTAGGCTCTATTGCTGAGACACTCGCCATACTGGCGGCTCGGCAAGCTATACCATCGTCGGCGGCACCTACTCCAACGCCCGCAGCTCTAGTACATCGTACAGCTGGAGTTGAGGCATTCCGGAGATTGAGGCCTCCATCCTTCCACGGGAGTGTGGACCCTCTTACTGCGGAGGCTTGGATCCTCCAGGTTGAGAAGATATTTACGGTGCTCTCTCCTACAGAGGAAGAGAAAGTGGCATGGGTAATTTTTATGCTAGAGGGCGAAGCCCACCATTGGTGGTTGTCCGTATTGAGGACGCGAGATTTGACCATGCAGGGTCAACCTTGGACTTGGGAGGAGTTCAAAGATACTTTCTACAAGAAGTATTTTCCGATTGGAGCACGGGAAAAGAAAGTGAGAGAATTCATCAACCTCGAGCAAGGTTTGATGTCGGTGGCTCAATACGAGGCCAAGTTCTCGGAGCTATCACGCTTCGCGACACATATGATTGCCACCAAGGCAATGAAGGCGAGAAGATTTGAGCAAGGGCTCAAGGATGTTATTATGGAGAAGGTTTCCATTTTCAGGCATGCTACCTACCCTGAAGTGGTAGACAAGGCCTTATTGGTCGAGGCCAATTCTGAAGCGGTGTCTAAGAAAAGGGCATTGACGAGAGGCCAAGCTAGTAGTTCAGCACCTCTAGAGAGGCGGGCTCGTACCGGCCCTTATCAGTATGCATGGCCAGCACCACCGATGAGGCCATCTTATGCGCCTCCAGCTCCACGGCAGTATGTGCCTCAGGCACCGCGACCTCAGGCTCTTCCGGCCCCACGGCCTGTTGCACCTCAGACGATGAGGTATGCTCCACCTCCGACTTATACACACGAGGTCTGCACTTCATGCGGCCGAAGGCACCCGGCAGGAGATTGCCGAAGGGCATCGGGTGGATGCTTTCATTGTGGTCGCCAGGGCCATATGATCAGGGATTGCCCCAGTCGGCATTTACCAGGCCAGTCTCAGGGGATTAGGCCACCAACACGCCCAGTAGGATCATATCAGGCGTCATCTCAGACTACCCGGTCTACACCTCCGCCTCGCCAGGCGAACCAAGGGCGAGTTTTTGCCTTGACAGAGGGTGATGCACTTGCATCTGACGATGTGGTGCAAGGTACACGTTTGGAGTTATTTTCTTTATTCGTGATTGTTATGTTATGTTTTATTCCTTGTGTACATACTTGGTATGCTATATATATATATACCTATGTGTATACACTGTTGATGCTTGAATTGACGTAACTAGCTAAAATTTCAGGAACCCTACTAGTCAATGTGTGTTTGGCTCGAGTGTTGATTGATACCGGGTCTACTCATTCGTTTGTCTCGCCGAGTTTTTCAGAAGGCTTTTCTGTAAAGCCAAGTCAGCTAGAACCGGAGTTAGCCATTTCGACTCATCTCGGCAAAACAGTATTGGCAGATAAAGTGTATAGAAATAGTGTGGTCCAAGTCGGAAGCCACGAGTTGGCGGTTGATCTCATCGTCCTTGGATTCCAAGACTTTGATGTTATATTGGGAATGGATTGGTTAGCAGCACATCATGGGCATGTAGCTTGCTTTGAGAAAATGGTACTCTTCATGCCAGTAGAAGGAAAACCATTCCACTTTCGCGGGTTGAAAGGTAGATATATTGCTCGTTTTGCGGCGTTGAGCTTAGCTAACCCCAAGGCAAAGGACTCATCGACTATTCCGGTTGTGAGTGAGTTCCTGGATGTATTTCCAGAGGAGTTGCCAGGATTGCCTCCAGACAGGGAGATTGAGTTTGTGATCGAGCTTGCACCAGGCACAGCTCCTGTTTTCAGAGCTCCATATAGAATGGCCCCTATCGAACTCAAGGAGTTGAAGACTCAGTTGGAGGAATTGCAAGGCCTTGGCTTCATTCGACCAAGTGTCTCACCGTGGGGTGCCCTGGTGTTGTTTGTTAAGAAGAAAGATGGCTCAATGCGGATGTGCGTCGATTACAGGCAATTGAACAAAGTCACTATAAAGAATAGGTATCCCTTGCCTATGATTGATGACTTGTTCGATCAGTTGAAGGGAGCGAGATTTTTCTCGAAGATAGACCTTCGATCGAGTTATCACCAGTTGAAGATTAAGGTGGAAGACGTTCCCAAAACTGCTTTCAGGACTCGGTATGGACACTACGAGTTCTTGGTGATGCCTTTTGGACTCACGAACGCGCCGGCAGCCTTTATGGATTTGATGAACCGGGTGTTCCGGCCATATCTTGATAGGTGCGTGATTGTATTTGTTGATGACATTTTGGTCTATTCCCAGACACGGGAAGATCACACACGCGACCTATGCCTTGCTTTGGAAATGCTAAGAGAGCACAAGCTATACGCCAAACTTAGCAAGTGTGAGTTTTGGTTGGAAGAGGTGGCATTCCTAGGCCACGTTGTATCCGCGGAAGGCATTTCAGTGGATCAGAAGAAGATAGAGGCAGTCATGAGTTGGGCGAGGCCCAAGAGTGTCACAGAGATACGTAGTTTCCTTGGGTTGGCAGGCTACTGCAGGAGATTTGTAGAGTGTTTCTCTAGCCTTGCAGCACCGCTCACTTACCTGACAAGGAAGAACGCCAAGTTTGTATGGAGTGATAAGTGCGAGATCAGTTTCACGGAACTGAAGAAGAGGCTTACTATAGCCCCTGTCCTTACTGTGCCATCTGGACCTTATGGGTATGAGGTGTATAATGATGCCTCACACGTTGGACTTGGGTGTGTACTCATGCAGCACAAGAAAGTCATTGCCTATGCATCAAGGCAATTAAAGGAGCATGAGAAGAATTATCCCACGCACGACTTGGAGGTTGCGGTGGTCGTGTTTGCACTTAAGATTTGGCGTCATTACCTTTATGGGGTGGAGTTCTATGTGTTCACCGATCACAAGAGTCTCAAGTATCTCTTTTCCCAAAAGGAGCTGAATCTAAGGCAACGGCGTTGGATGGAATTTTTGAAAGACTATGATTGTACCATTCAATACCACCTGGGTAAAGCAAATGTAGTGGCTGATGCTTTGAGTAGAAGACCTCCGGGGTTATTAGCTCACATGTTGGTGCAAGAATGGAAGCTACTTGAAGATTTGGCAAATCTGGACATTAGTGTGAATGACTCTGTTCGTAGTCCTATCTTGGCAAATGTTACGGTTCGGCCATACATTATAGATTTGATCCAAGAATACCAAGCCACGGATGCTGAATTGTTGGCTTATCGGGACAAGGAAGTTGCTAAGGGTAGTGAGGACTTCTCTCTCACTTGTCGGGGTGCTATCACATTCAAGGGAAGGCTGTGCGTCCCAGCCAATGCAGATCTTCGAAGAGAGATTTTGGATGAAGCACACCGTTCGAAGTACACAGTGCATCCAGGGGGTACAAAGATGTACCAGAACCTCAAGAGTCACTTTTGGTGGCGGAATATGAAGAGGGAGGTTGCGGAATATGTAGCACGGTGCTTGGTGTGTCAACAGGTAAAAGCAGAACACATGCGGCCCGCAGGTCTATTACAGTCCCTTCCGATTTTTGAGTGGAAATAGGAGAACATATCCATGGATTTCATAGTTGGCTTGCCAAAGACGGCAAGGGGCTCAGATGCGATATGGGTAGTAGTGGATCGTTTGACGAAGTCCGCTCACTTCTTACCTTACCGAACTACTTTCAACTCTAGTCAGTTAGCCGCTTTGTACATCAAGGAAGTGGTGAGGTTACATGGAGTGCCCGTTAGTATTGTGTCAGATCGGGATCCAAGATTCACATCACGATTTTGGAAAAGCTTCCAGGAGGCTATGGGTTCCCGACTTGATTTCAGCACCGCTTTTCATCCACAGACGGATGGACAAACCGAGAGAGTGAACCAAGTCATTGAAGACATGCTTCGGGCTTGTATGTTGGATTTCAGAGGCAGTTGGGAAGAGCACTTGCCTTTGGTTGAATTCGCCTATAATAACAGCTATTAGGCGAGTATCCAAATGGCACCATTTGAGGCCTTGTATGGGCGAAGTTGTAGGTCTCCTCTCTATTGGGATGAGGTAGGAGAAAGGAAAGTACTTGGTCCAGAGTTGATTGAGCAAACTGCAAACACAGTTAAGATCATTCGGGATCGATTGAAAGCCGCTCAAGATCGCCAGAAAAGTTATGCGGACACACACCGTAGGGACTTGGAATTTCAAGTAGGGGATCAAGTTTTTGTGAAAGTATCTCCTAGCAAAGGGATCATGAGATTTGGAAAGCGAGGCAAGCTCAGTCCTCGGTATGTTGGGCCTTTTGAGATTATCACACGAGTTGGTGAGGTTGCTTACAGGGTAGCTCTCTCACCTCACATGGCCGCAGTTCACAACGTCTTCCATGTGTCTATGCTTCGGAAGTACATTGCGGATCCTTCGCATGTCATAGACTTGGAACCGTTGGAGATTCGAGAGGACCTCACCTTGATTGAAAAGCCGGTTCAGATTTTGGATCGAAGAGATCAGGTGCTTCGCAACAAGACAATCCCTTTGGTTCTTGTGCAATGGCAACACCATGCTCGGGAAGAAGCTACATGGGAGCGTGAAGCCGAAGTCAAAGCAAAGTACCCAGAATTAATTGAATGAGTTTTTGTATGAGTCTGTATATGACTTGTAAATTTCTTTTTGGTTTGTAATGCAAGTAGCGTCTAAATTTCGAGGACAAAATTTTTTGTAAGGGGGGAGGATGTAGAGCCCCGAACTTTTTGACATTATGCATGACACTTTCGTTGCCATTTTGCCTTTAAAGAGGTATAATTAATAAATAAGAAAGAAATTGGAAATTCTAAAATGTCAGAAATGTTCCTTTTCGAAGTACGAACCCAACGCAAGTTGAATCGTCAAAATCGGACGAACGAGTCAAAAGATATTGCCAAAACAGTCTGGACCTGCAGGCAATCGTAGCTCGGAAGGCACTAAGGACGTAGCTCGGAAGACACTAAGGACGTAGCTCTGATAACGTGCTATGACAACGTACTCTGATAACGTATACGTTGCGCATCCGTTGTGCAACAGACAACAGGTACGTTGTACAGCAACAACGTGTACGTTGTACAGCTTACAACGGGCACGTTGTACATAAGACAACGGACAACGAGCTCAGCACTATGCACAACACAACGTGACAACGGGTTCTGCACCCTTCACAACAGACAACGTGTTCGGCACTGTTCACGGCACAACGTGTTCGGCACTATTCACAGCACAACGTGTTTGACACTGTTCACAGCACAACGTGTTCGGCACTGTTCACAGCACAACGTGTTTGACACTGTTCACAGCACAACGTGTTTGGCACTGTTCACAGCACAACGTGTTCAGCACTATTCACAGCACAACGTGCTTGGCACTGTTCACAGCCCAACGTGTTCGGCACTCGTGTTTTTGCAGAAAGTTCAGTAAGGGTATTATGGTCTTTTGGTCGGTTCACTCTTACCTTAAGAGTTTCACCCGAGCCTTTAGGGCATCATTCGACACTTAGAGAGTTTGAGAGAATAGGAGAAAGGGGAGAAGGCGATTCCAACCTAGGGCTTGTCTTTGGAAGAGAAATCAAAGGGTTTTGAGACCCTAGATCACTTCAAGCTCGGCTCTTCTCCAAGATCTCGGCGCAAGCACTCGTGGAGAGCGTTCTCCAAGCTAGGGCAGTAGCTACACAGTCGTTTTGGAAAGGGGATTTCTTCCTCACTTGATCAAGGTCGGTACTTCTTGCTATCCTCCTAGTTATAGTTCCTCTTTCCCCTTTATTTCTTTGATTTTCTTTATTTACACATGTGCTATGAGATGGATGGTTGTGAATGGTGAATGGAGATGGAATGGGCGATCGGATGCCAATGGTGGTGTTGTGATGATTATAATGGGGAGGGTATTGTTCCAATAATGAACATACATGTATGATTTGAGTAAAAACCATCTAGAAAAGCATGTTGTAGGGTAAATCAATAATGAACACACCATGTTTGATGAAATGCCAAGGTGAATAAAGTGAGTTGTAAATTAGTAAATGCATGCCTAATAAATTATGGATATTACTAGGGCCTATGATAGTGTGTTTTCTTGCTTTTCCTAAATGATATGAATATTACATTGCTCAATCATTGATGTTATATGTGTTGTGAAATTACCCAAATGTCATATTTAAATTTAAATGCAAGTATGTACACGGTTCCCACGAGCACGGCATGCATGACATGATTTATCGAGGTTTTCAAGAACATGGTTAGAAGTGGGACATATCCTACGATATGTTTTACCTCGCTTTTCACAAGAAAACAAGAACCAACATTCCACGAGGGGTCTCCCCTCACTCACAAGTGCATATCATGAAGAAGGGCCTCCCTTCCCTCGCAAGTACATACATATCATGAAGAAGGGTCTCCCTTCCCTCGCAAGTGCATTGCATAAAGAAGGGTCTCCCTTCCCTCTCAAGGCATCTCTCAAGCGCATCTCACAAGGATATCTCACAAGTGTATCTCACAAGTTACATGATCACAAGCAAGCATGCATGACATGCATGACATGACACGTACGACACGACATACAAGAATCAAGCAAGACAAACATGACAAGTTTTCAAGCACGGAAATGGTGTTTTCAGTCAAGTCAAGTGCACGGTGTTTTCAAGGCTGTTATCGGATTTTCATGAAATGCAAGCATGATTATAAATTGCCTTATTTCCTTGTTATGATATTGATGGCTCCTGCTTTATATATGTGAAATGCTTCCTGCTTCCTATACTGCTATGGTTTTGCTATGACTATTGGTTAGTATTTAGTACCCGCTGAGTATTCCATGCTTAGCCGTACTTCTTATGTCGGCAGGTTCTGAGGGAGCTGCTGCTCCATTTGATTTTTTGTGCTCTTGGTCCATGGGTGGAGGAGGAGTACGTCGAGGAGCCTTTGGAGGAACCTCTAGTAGAGGGTTACCATTAGGTGGTTGTAGATTCTGAGTGGATTAGCTGTGGGTGAGATGAGAGATATACATTCATGTATTTTGGCGGGTCTGTCCGCACTTTCTTCTGGTTACTTTTTGTATAAACTTGGACCCTATGTATATACATAGAGGTTTGGTAGACTTCCGCTGTGCTATGTTAGAGTATGTTTCCGCTGTTTATATCCTCTATTGTATATGCTCTGTGGGTTTTTGCAGGTTGGTTGGTCAAGCAAGTCATGTAAGCCATGATTAGTCGTCCAAAGTTCACTCTAACTCCTAGGGTGGGTTTTGGGTCGCGACAGTGGCGAGAGATTTTATACAAGGAAATCAACTCTCTGGAATTGGGTGAATGAAATCTCAAGGTAAATTTAGTCTCTATGTTTTCCTATTAATTAGCCTATTCCAACATTTGCTTACTTTGTGAATTAGGGGTTTTAATATTAATTTGATTTTCTCTAAATTGGTTTAGATTAGTATCTAATATGATTTTTTCTGTTATATACTAATATTAAACTGATATCTTTAGGTTAGTTTAATCTAATTTTTATATATGCAATATTAGTTGTTAAATTTGATTTCTAAGAGCATCTCCAGCGCTCAGCTAAATGTACCTGTCAAAGCTAAATTTTAGCTTTGACTCTTGACAAACACGCTCCAACGCATAGGTAAAAGCCATGGCAAAAAATATCTTTCGCCATATATGGCGTGAGAAATGGCTTGCTGCCATAATGTCATTTTGCTTTTGCTTTTGACCATTGACTTTTTGCCTTTTGTATTTACACTTTTGCCACAATGGCTATACATTCCATTGGTTTTTACTACAACAACTATTTTTACACTTTTTTACCACTTTTTTTTTTTTACCACAACGGCTATTTATGTAGCCACACTTTTTTACCACAATGGCTAATTTTACTACAACGCCTATTTTCATCAACGATTACTTTTGGGTTTGAGTTTCTATAAATTTACTCATTCTTTACAACAACCATCACACAAATTGTTTTCTAAAAACAAAATGGAAGACATTCAACATTCAGTCAAGTGGGGAAAAGCATTCACGACGGATCAAGATGTGACAATTTGTAATGCTTTGGTAAAGCATCATCCAAGATCTGTTTGTTGGTAACTTGCAAACACAGAAGGATTTTTGGAATGGAGTATTCCAAAATTACATCAGCAACACTTACAATCAAGGTGAACGATCACAAATTTCTATCCAATATTGCTGGGGTATAATCTTGAAAAATTACAATAAATTTCGTGGGTGCCTCACACAGATAGAAAATAGGCAACAAAGTAGAACGACTGAAGCGGACAAGGTGAAATTTCTACTTATTTTTTTTTAATAACTAATTTATTCTTAATTTATCTAATTTTTTTTACCCATCTCTAGGTTCTTCAAGAAAAATTATTTATTGTGAGCCTGAGAAAAAAGTTTTTTCTTTGGATCATTGTTGGACAATCTTGCAACATAGCATGAAGTGGCAAAAAGTGGGGGCCCCAAAACAATCAAAGACTCCTACAACGACCTCCACCTTCACCCCCAATCCTCGTTGTCCTCTCAGATTTCTAACACACCCATTTCTCTCGACTCCAATCAAGATCCAATCGGAGAAAGCTTCAAATCTCCAACAATTAAAAGGCCTAGCGGAAGGAAAGCTGAAAAAGAATCACGTAGAAAGAGCAAGATAGTAGATACTTCAAACTCTCGTTTTTGTGATTTGATGAAAACATTTAACAAACACGCAGAAAATACTGAAGAAAGGATGACTCAAAATGAAGAAAGAAGACTAAGGGTAATGGAATAGATGAATGAAAGGGAGCAAAAAGAGAAAGATAATATAATTACGAATATGGACATCTCCAATATGGAGCCTCAGTTGCGTTCTTATTATTAGCAGCGCAAGAATAAAATTTATGCCAAAATAATGGCACATTGAACAAACTCTGATTTTTATGATCTTGTTACTCCTCCATAATTATGTATTTTGTTTTATTTAGTAGCATGTAACTTTATGTATGTTTTTATGTAACATTGAATTAAATTAATGAATTGAAGTTTTCAAAAGATATCAAGTATCGCATTAAAATTTTTTTTAATTCAAAGTACAATTGAAATAAAAATACACCTAGCTAGAAGGGGAATGCACGATCCTTTAAGGAAACAAGGATCTACAGAAATACTAATTAGACACACTCAACCTTGCTCTCCTTCTTGTGACCACACGTGTTCGATAAGATCATTGCGGAGTGTATGATGGACTAAAGAAGATCGAATCATATGATGACGAGCAATGAACTCAGTAAACAGGGGTGTTAGGTCCCGTGATACTTGAACTGGAGTGGCCATTTCTGGTGCATCATAGTCATCATCTACAGAGTTGTCATGCTCATCTTCAATAATCATGTTGTGCAAACTAATGCACGTCTTCATAATATAGCCAAGATCTTCATGACTCCAAAATCATGCTGGCCCATGTACAATAGCAAAATGTGCTTGGAGAACCCTAGAATTGTCGACAGAGTCTTTCCTTTGGACGAAGTAATCATCATATTTTTGAACCGCGTTTAAGATACGAAGGAACAACGAATGATTCATTCGAAAGCATCTCCGAAATATGTTGGCTGGGTAAACGGGGACCTCAACGAAGTAATCATTAATTAGTCGCTCATTGCTGGAGACTCTATCACGAGGGATATGTCACCTCCCTCTTGTAGAACCGACATGGGGTGTCGGTTGGTTATCTCGTTGCATTTCCATTATGTGGAACTTCGATGCTAGTTGCATAACATTTCTTCTTTGATCATGATTAGGCAAAGGTTCATCAAATTCATCTCCCAAAAATGCCCTTCTGAAATTGCTCATTGTGGTGTTGAAAGTATGCGAATATTGATGATCAATGCTGAAAATGTAGTATGTTCTTATAAGAGTTTGTTAATTTATAGAGAATATGATTAATGGTGGAGGAATGGTGGTGGTAGATGAGGAATGGTGGGTGGTAGGAGCAAGAATGGTGTGTGCTAGTGTAGAGCCCCGGACCTTTTCACATTTAATGTATAACACTTTCGTTGCCATTTTGCTTTTAAAGAGGTATAATTAATAAATAAGGAAGAAATTGGAAATTCCGAAATGTCAAAAATGTTCATTTTCGAAGTACGAACCCAACGCAAGTTGAATCGTAGAAATCCGACGAGCGGGTCAAGAGATATGGCCAAAACAGTTTGGACCTGCAGGTAACCGATCACTCGGTCCATAGAGCGATCGATCGGTCCATAACCGATCGATCGGTAGCTATCGCACGGTCAGAAATTTTGTATGGGGAAATTTTCCAGAGAGTGAGTTTTTGACCGGTCGATCGGTCATAGACACCGATCGCTCGGTAGGCAACCGATCGATCGGTCATAACCACCGATCGCTCGGTCCTCGCATTTTTGCAGAAAATTTAGTAAGGGTGTTTTAGTCTTTTGGGCGGTTTACTCTTACCTTAAGAGTCTTGCCCGAGCCTTTAGGGCTTATTTACAATACTTAAAAGATTGAGAGCTAAGGAGAGGAGGAGAAGGCGATCCCTAACCTAGGGTTTGATTTTGGAGGAGAAATCAAAGGGTTGTGAACCCACACTCACCTCAAGTCCATTTTCTTCAAGATCTCGGCTCAAGCTCGTGTGGGGCACTCTCCTCAAGCTAGGGCAGCAACTCACGTGCGTTTGGGGGAGGATTTCTTCCCCCATTTGTCAAGGTCGGTACTTCTTACTACCCTCCT
The DNA here is from genome assembly GCA_015143295.1 of Tetracentron sinense. Classification (NCBI taxonomy): domain Eukaryota; kingdom Viridiplantae; phylum Streptophyta; class Magnoliopsida; order Trochodendrales; family Trochodendraceae; genus Tetracentron; species Tetracentron sinense. Next base: position 32,821,650 of record CM026571.1, read on the forward strand.
AGTTATAGCTTCCCTTTTTCCTTTGTTTCTCCTTGTTTTCCTTCACCTATATATGTGTTATGAGATTGGTGGTATGAATGGTGAATGGAGATGGATGTTGGCGAATGGATGCCGTGTGGATGATGTGATGAACGAATGGGAAAGGGCATTGTACTAATAATGAACATACAAGTGTAATGTGAGCATAACCCACCTAGAAAAGCATGATCTAGGTTTAAGTGAATAATGAACACACCCCATGTTTGATGAAATGCCAAGGTGAATAAAATAAATGATAAATTAAGGGAACCCATGCTTAATTGCTCTTGAAATTTGTTAGGGTTCATGATAGTGTGTTTCTTACATTTCTTAAAATGTGTAGATTATTACTCACTTAAATTGTTATATGCTATGCCTTGTGAATCACCCCAAATTGCCATATTTAATTCCAAATGCAAGTATGCACATGATCTCACGAGCACGCATGAAATGACGTGATTTACCGATGTTTTAAGTATGGGACGTAGAGGTGGGGCATATCCTAAGATATGTTTCACTTCGCTTTTGACAAGGGCAAGACAATCATGCATTGCATAGGGAAAGGTCTCCCATCCCCTCGCATGACATGCATAGCATCGCATGACACGCATAGCATAGCATCACATGACATGCATAACTCTGCATGGCATTACATGCATGGATGCTAGTTGCGACGGGCTATGAACGGTAACTAGGCATTCACATTCCGCATGGATGCTAGTTGCGATGGGCTATGAACGGCAACTAGGCATACCCATCTGCATATAGGGTACTAGTTGTGACGGACTATGAACGGCAACTAGGCATGTGAACATGTTTAAATTGTGAACAAGCAAGCATGATACTCGCATGACACGCATGACATGACATGGCACGCATGATGCAAGCATGACAAGCATGACACGGTTAACAAGTTCCCAATCACGCAAAGGGTATTTCAAGTCAAGTCAAGTGCACGATGTTTTCAAGGGTTTTATCAGTCTTTTGAATGCAAGCATGAATATAAATTGCTTTACTTCCTTGTATGATATAAATTGTTCCTGTTCTATATATGCAATTTGTTTCCTACTTTATGTATGCTATCTGTATACTATGACTGTTGGTTAGTATTTAGTACCCGCTGAGTATTCCATGCTCAGCCGTACTTCTTATGTCGGCAGGTTCTGAGGGAGCTACTACTCCATTTGATGTTTGTGCTCCTGGTCCATGGGTGGAGGAGGAGTACGTCGAGGAGCCTTTTGAGGAACCTCCAGTAGAGGGTTACCATTAGGTGGTTGTAGATTCTGAGTGGATTAGCTGTGGGTGAGATGAGAGATTATATCCATGTATTTTGGCGGGTCTGTCCGCACTTTCTTCTGGTTACTTTTTGTATAAACTTGGACCATATGTATATACTTAGAGGTTTGTTAGACTTCCGCTGTGTTTTATAGTTATGTTTCCGCTATAATGTCCTCTATTGTATATGCTCTGTGGGTTTTTGCAGGTTGGTTTGTCAAGCAAGTCATGTAAGTCATGATTAAGTCGTCCAAGATTCACTCTAACTCCTAGGGTGGGTTTTGGGTCGCGACAGCTAGGAGGAAGAATGGTGGTTGATAGGAGGAGGAATGGTGGTTGAAAAAAAAAAATTTTGAAAAAAAAATTGGCAATTTTTTTTTTGAAAATGCACCATTGGAGCGTCAGTGCCAAATTAGATCATTTTGACACTGTAGCAGTGTCAAAAATTGGCTTTAGCATAGGGAAAAATGGCTTTGCCACTGGAGATGCTCTAAGTTAGTAGATTAGTTTAAAATCTAATTTTTTATTAGCTAAATAAATTTAACTAGATTAGTTCAAACCTTAATCTTATTTTTTTTAAATAGTTTAGAACCTGATTACCTTTAATATGATAATGATTAGCTTATTAAATAAGATTTTTATGTTAAGATAATAATTGGATTAGTTATTAATCCTATTTTTAGGTTAATTAATCTAATTTTTAGATAGTTATTATATGAATATTAAACTTACTTCTTTAGGTTAGTTTAATCTAATTTTATATACTTAGAAAATTAGTTTAAAGTCTAATTCTTAATTAGATTAGTTCATATCTCATGTTTTTTAGATTAGATCATTTTAGTTAGTATTAATCTATATTTTTAGTTAATTATAGGATTAGATAATAAGAACTTTTCGTTGCTACTATATCTAAACATCTACTATAGCTCCTAATAGACTAGAATGTTATACAAATAGCATCTTCAAATTTCTTTCTCTCTTTTTAATATCTAATTTCTTTTTATTGCTAGAAGATGCATAAGGTTATCATGGATTATTTTGGTTCTCTTGTTAATACATGATAATGAACTGTTGGCTGCTCCACGATCTCACAACAAAGCAAACATTCGGTGCTTGAAGTAGTTATCACAGATCTTTTTCATTTTATTAGCTACTATTTCTTATAAGCAATGTGAATGGAATATTATTATCGGTTTTCTTCTTGCGGATTTTGATATTGTTGATATGAACTATAAGAAAGTCGTTATTGATTTTAGGAAGAAAAAGAAAAGATCTCCTATTAGATTAACATAAAAATTGCTTAAAAAGAAAAAAACCTTTAAAATTGGTTAAATACTTATTGCTAACTTGTTAATGAGTATAGTATTTATTAAATTATTAATGAGTTTAGTATTTATAAAATTATTAATGGGTATACTTTCTTCTATATGATTTAAAAATAATAATTATTACAAATTTTATGTGCAACACACGTACAGTTTTACTAGTATTAAAAAATGTACAATATTTTTTTGGGGGCCACTCTATACAAAATTTATATATTATGTATTTTAAAAAAATTATAGGTATAAAATATTTAAACTTCAAAAATTTAGGGGGGGGGGGTGAGGGGCGAATGTCCCCCTCGCTCCGCCCATGCCCCTAGCTCCGCCCCTCCATATATATATATATACTCTCTCTCTCTCTCTATATATATATAATATTGTATAGTTTATTATACACCAACATGAACTCGTCCAACTACTATTAGAGATTGAGGCACCACTTTTAGTAGCTTTGCTCTACCCTATATATCTTAGCCCATTTAGAACTGGGCCAAACCCAAGCTCGGTCTGGCCAAACCCAAGTTTGGTCCCCGACCTAATCTGAGAGTGTTCTCGATCTAATCAAAAAGCATTCTTGTATGCCCCCGTGCGTCCCGACCTAATCTGAGAGTGTGCTCGACCTAATCTGAAAGCATCCTTATACGCCTCCGTGCATCCCCAACCTAATTTGAGAGTGTCCTCGACCTAATCTGAAAGCATCCTTATACGCTCCCGTGTGTCCCCAACCTAATCTGAGAGTGTTTTCGACGTAATCTGAAAGCATCCTTATACGCCCCCGTACGTCCCTGACCTAATCTGAGAGTGTCCTCGACCTAATTTGAAAGCGTCCTTATACACCCCCGTGAGTCCCCGATCTAATCTGAGAGTGTCCTCGACCTAATCTGAAAGCGTCATAATATGCCCTCGTGCATCTCCAACCAAATCTGAGAGTGTCCTCGACCTAATTTGAAAGCATCCTTATATGCCCGCGTGCATCCCCGATCTAATCTAAGAGTGTCCTCGACTTAATCTAAAAGTGTCCTTATACGCCCCATGCGTCTTTGACCAATCTGAGATTATCCTCGACCTAATCTGAAAGCATTCTTGACTTAATCTGAAAGTGTCCGACCAAATATGAATATGGCCCTTAGCACTTCATGTGTCCTATGTCCAAATCTAAGCATGTCTTTTGGCCAGTGTCACATCTGAATCCATCTGGCTAGTGCCTCCATGAGCATGTCATCTCCTTAGTGAGTCCCTTAACCATCCTCAAGTGCATCTCCCATTTCCCCAACATATGTGATAGTATTAAGCCTGAAAACATCTTTTCATACATCGAGACTACATTAGCCATTGCATTCATGCATATCACCTGCACTTTGTGACGACAACCCACTAAATATCATCACGCTCACTAATCCATCTCTCTTGCATAAATATAAGATGATTCCAGTCTTTTTCGTTCAATTGCCAAACTTGGCATTCTCTGACAAAGAGGGGCAACTGTAAGCACCCAATTTTTATAGCCCTCCTTAACCATGGTTAATCCCAGTTTAACCCTAGGTTTCAACCCTAGGATAACCCTAGTGAACTCTAGTTAAACCCTAGGTCAACCCTAGCTAAACGCTAGGTCAACCCTGAGTCAACCCTAGGATAATCCTAGGTCAAACCCTAGATCAACCTTAGCTAAACCCTAGGTTAACCTTGAGTTAACCCAAGAACAACCCTAGGTCAAACCCTAGTCTAGCCCTAAGTCTAAACCCTAGGTGAAACCCTAATCTATCCCTAGCCTAGCCCTAGCTAACCCTAAGCCCCATAGGTGACCAAAGCAAGGCCCCCAGGGCCTAAACCTGTAGACAAACAACCCCTGGGACCATACAGGGCCCAAAAATCCTAACCACACCCTAGGAGGGGGGCCCAGCCCTAAAATCCAAATTTTCTGAGAATGTCGGTAATCCAATTATCGACATTCCTTATGTAGAAAAATTCATACCGCGTTCAAGCCAAAGTCAGCTGGGCCAGATCCATTTTTGGAAAACTTCAGGAATGGCGGTAGATTTTCTATCGACATTATTCATTTACCCTTGTAGAGGAATGACGGTACTGGAATTACCACCATTCCAAGAGTTTGCATAAAAGCAACTTGCCTGCCTCCTGTGCACTCAGGCACACATTTAATTCACTCCATACCCCCTCACCAACCTTCATCCTATTATCCAAGGTGTCCCTAGCCTTCCAACTCTATAAATGGAGATCCCTCAAACTTCATCTTCCCTAGTTGGAAAAAATCCAAATTTCCCAACAAAGTTCTAGAGGAACCCTGCCCCCATCATTCCAGCCCTTGTCAATTCAAAGGTCTTCATCCCAGGAGCTTCAAAAGAGATCCTGGTCCCTCCTTATATAGCTTTTCTCTCCCAGGAAAGCACCACCACCGTAGCCACCACTATCGAACTTACCAGCAGGGTAGGGTCTTCCCCTACCCCTTTTTTTCTTCTGAAAATCATATATGAGCCTCAGGTCCTACTTCAGGGGACTTTTGTTTTAATACAGATCCAAGGACAGAGGTCCCCTTGCCTTCCTCTTAGGAATGATGACCCTCTCAATGGTAAAGTTCATGGCCACATGGGCCATCAGGCCCTAATATGCATATATCTATTCCCTTGAGCTTCTGATGAACCTCCAATCCATGGGGGATCCCCTATAATCTTGGCAGTCAAGCGCCATGGGATAAAATTGTAAAATCTGAGAAAACCAGGAATGACGGTAATCTTAGTATCACCATTCATAGCCTTTTTCCTTGCAGCAGCTGTATGCCCCATTTGGGTGAGGCCTAATCCAGTCCAGGGCTTGGTTTAGGTCCTTAAGACCTCCCTTTCCCATCTCTGGTTGTTCTAGGCTCACTAGACCTACTTAACCATGGTTAAGGTGAACAAATTTGGAAACTGTCTAGAATGTTAATAAACAGTTTACCGACATTCTAGGTATTTTGCTTCTCACTGATAATGGGCACCATGGGCCCAATCCAGACCAGGCCCAGGGTCTAGACTAGGCCCAAGACTTTGTGACAAGTCTCCTGAACTCCATCAAGGGTCCAGAACTGTAGAGCCCCGGACCTTTTCACATTTAATGCATGACACTTTCGTTGCCATTTTGCCTTTAAAGAGGTATAATTAATAAATAATGAAGAAATTGGAAATTTTGAAATGTCAGAAATGTTCCTTTTCGAAGTACAAACCCAACGCAAGTTGAATCGTCAAAATCGGACGAACGAGTCAAAAGATATGGCCAAAACAGTCTGGACCTGCAGGCAATCGTGGCTCGGAAGGCACTAAGGACGTAACTCGGAAGGCACTAAGGAGGTAGCTCTGATAACGTGCTCTGACAACGTGCTCTGATAAGGCACAGACAACACATAGACAATGTACTCTGATAACGTAGCTCTAGCTCTGATAACGTATACGTTGTGCATCCGTTGTGCAACAGACAACGGGTACGTCGGGCAGCAGACAATGGGTACGTTGTACAACAAACAACGTGTACGTTGTACAGCTCACGACGGGCACGTTGTACATAAGACAACGGACAACGAGCTCAGCACTTTGTACAACACAACGTGACAACGTGTTCAGCACAACGTGTTTGGCACTATTCACAACGGACAACGTGTTCAGCACTATTCACAGCACAACGTGTTTGGACTATTCACAGCACAACGTGTTTGGCACTATTCACAGCACAATGGGTTCGGCACTATTCACAATGGACAACGTGTTCAGCACTATTCACAGCACAACGTGTTTGGCACTATTCACAGCACAACGTGTTTGGCACTCGTGTTTTTGCAGAAATTTCAGTAAGGGTATTATGGTCTTTTGGTCGGTTCACTCTTACCTTAAGAGTTTAACCCGAGCCTTTAGGGCTCATTCTCAACACTTAGAGGATTTGGGGGATTAGAAGAGAGGAGAAAGGGTTTCCTAAGCTAGGGTTTTGCTTTTGGAGAAGAATCAAAGGGGTTTTGAGACCCTAGATCACTTCAAGTCCGGTTTTTCTTCAAGATCACGGCTCAAGCACTCGTGGAGAGCGTTCCCCAAGCTAGGGCAGCGCCTCACGGTCATTTTTGGAAGGGGTTTCTTTCTCATTTCTTCAAGGTCGGTACTTCTTACTACCCTCCTAGTTATAGTTCCTCTTTTCCCTTTATTTCTTTTGATTTTCTTTCATTTACACATGTGCTATGAGATGGATGGTTGTGAATGGTGAATGGAGATGGAATGGGCGATTGGATGCCAAGGGTTGTGTTGTGATGATTAAAATGGGGAGGGCATTGTGTCCATAATAAACACACCTTTATGATGTGAGTAAACTCACCTAGAAAAGCATGATTTAGGTTTAAATGAATAATGAACACACCATGTTTGATGAAATGCCAAGGTGAATAAAATGAGTTGTAAATTAGGAAATGCATGCCTAATAAATTATGAATATTGCTAGGGCCTATGATAGTGTGTTTTCTTGCTTTCCCTAAATGATATGAATATTACATTGCTCAATCATTGATGTTATATGTGTTGTGAAATTACCCAAATGTCATATTTAAATTTAAATGCAAGTATGTACACGGTTCCCACGAGCACGGCATGCATGACATGATTTATCGAGGTTTTCAAGAACATGGTTAGAGGTGGGACATATCCTACGATATGTTTTACCTCGCTTTTCACAAGAAAACATGAACCAACATATCACGAGGGGTCTCCCCTCACTCACAAGTGCATATCATGAAGAAGGGCCTCCCTTCCCTCGCAAGTACATACATATCATGAAGAAGGGTCTCCCTTCCCTCGCAAGTGCATTGCTTAAAGAAGGGTCTCCCTTCCCTCTCAAGGCATCTCACAAGGATATCTCACAAGTGTATCTCACAAGTTACATGATCACAAGCAAGCACGCATGACATGCATGACATGACACGTACGACACGCTCGACAAGATCAAGTAAGACAAACACGACAAGCTTTCAAGTACGAAAAGATATTTCAAGCCAAGTCAAGTGCACGATGTTTTCAAGAGGTTTTATCGGCTTTCTACGAAATACAAGCATGATTATAAATTGCTTTACTTCCTTGTATGATATGAATTGTTTCCGTCTGACATATATGAATTTCTCCTGATTTATGTATTGCCATTTTTATGCTATGACTATTGGTTAGTATTTGGTACCCGCTGAGTATTCCATGCTCAGCCGTACTTCTTATGTCGGCAGGTTCTGAGGGAGCTGCTGCTCCATTTGATGTTTGTGCTCCTGGTCCATGGGTGGAGGAGGAGTACGTCGAGGAACCTCCCGGAGAGGGTTATCAGTAGGTGGTGTTAGATTCTGAGTGGATTAGCTGTGGGTGAGCATGAGTGATTATATCCATGTATTTTAGCAGGCATGTCCGTACTTTCTTTGTTTTGATTTCTTTGTATTAAAACTTGGGCCATGTGTATATACTTAGTGGTTTGTTAGACTTCCGCTGTGTCTTATAGTTATGCTTCCGCTGTTATCCTCTATTGTATATGCTCTGTGGGTGTTTTGCAGGTGGTTTGTCAAGCAAGTCATGTAAGTCATGATTTAGTCGTCCAAAGTTCACTCTAACTCCTAGGCTTTAGGTCTCTAGGGTCACTTAGAATCTTATACCACGGCTTGACAAGAGCATATGTTAGGAAACAAGTTAGGAAGGAAGTGAGTCGGGAACGAGTCTGGTTCCAAGTTTAAGACTAAACTTTAGTCTTAGTCTAAAATGGTTGCTTTAACCAAGTACGGTCCTAGGTACGCCAGAACACTAAAGTATAAGTATAATGTGATGAATACTCTGATGACTTGATGTGATGTGTATTAGTATTATACAACTAATACAAATTGAATTATTGTGAAATGGCATTGAAATAAACTGTGGTTTCAAGTTAGACTCATGTGGTGTTATTATTCTCAGGACTTTAGTCATGAGACGGAACACACGGGGTCGTGGACCACATACCAGAGCTTCCTCTTCTTCACGGGATGAGGATGAGCAGCCGGACCTCTCTCAGGTCTTAGGCTCTATTGCTGAGACACTCGCCATACTGGCGGCTCGGCAGGCTATACCATCATCGGCGGCACCTACTCCACCGCCCGCAACTCCAGTACATCGTACCGCTGGAGTTGAGGCATTCAGGAGATTGAGGCCTCAACCCTTCCATGGGAGTGTGGACCCTCTTGCTGCGGAGGCATGGATCCTCCAGATGGAGAAGATCTTTGCGGTCCTCTCGCCTACAGAGGAGGATAGAGTAGCATGGGCAGTTTTCATGCTAGAAGGTGAAGCCCACCATTGGTGGTTGTCCGCATTGAGGACGCGAGATTTGACCATGCAGGGTCAACCTTGGACTTGGGAGGAGTTCAAAGATACTTTTTACAAGAAGTATTTTTCGATTGGAGCACGGGAAAAGAAAGAGAGAGAATTCATCAACCTTGAGCAAGGTTCGATGTCTGTGGCCGCTTATGAGGCCAAGTTCTCGGAGCTATCACGCTTCGCGACACATATGATTGCCACCGAGGCAATGAAGGCGAGGAGGTTTGAGCAAGGACTCAAGGATGTCATCATGGAGAAAGTATCGGTCTTTAGGCACGCCATTTACGCTGAAGTGTTGGATAAAGCCTTGTTGGTTGAGACCAACTCTAAGGCGGTGTCCAAGAAGAGGGAATTGACGAGAGGCCAATCCAGTAGTTCAGCACCTCTAGAGAGGCGGGCTCGTACCGGCCCTTATCAGTATGCGTGGCCAGTACCACCGATGAGGCCATCTTATGCGCCTCCAGCTCCACGGCAGTATGTGCCTCAGGCACCGCGACCTCAGGCTTTTCCGGCCCCACGGCCTGTTGCACCTCAGACGATGAGGTATGCTCCACCTCCGGCCCCTCCGACTTATACACACGAGGTCTGCACTTCATGCGACCGAAGGCACCCTGCAGGAGATTGCCGAAGAGCATCGGGTGGATGTTTTCATTGTGGTCGCCAGGGCCATATAATCAGGGATTGCCCCAGTCGGCATTTACCAGGCCAGTCTCAGGGGATTAGGCCACCAGCACGCCCAGCAGGATCATATCAGGCGTCATCTCAGACTACCCGGTCTACACCTCAGTCTCGCCAGGCGAACCAGGGGCGAGTTTTTGCCTTAATAGAGGGTGATGCACTTGCATCTGACGATGTAGTGCAAGGTACGCAGTTGTAGCTTATTTAATTATCCGTAAATTAAACTGTTAAGTATTAATTGATTGTGTACGTACTTGGCATGTTATATATGTATATATACCTACATGTATACACTGTTGATGCATGGATTAACTCCGCTAGTTAAAATTTCAGGAACCCTACTAGTCAATGAGTATTTGGCTCGAGTGTTGATTGATACTGGGTCTACTCATTCGTTTGTCTCGCCGAGTTTTTCAGAAGGCTTTTCTGTAGAGCCAAGTCAGCTAGAACCAGAGTTAGCCATTTCGACTCCTCTCGGTAAAACAGTATTGGTAGATAAAATGTATAAAAATAGTGTGGTCCAAGTTGGAAGCCACGAGTTAGCGGTTGATCTCATCGTCCTTGGATTCCAAGACTTTGATGTTATATTGGGAATGGATTGGTTAGCAGCACATCATGGGCATGTAGCTTGCTTTGAGAAAATGGTACTCTTCAAGCCAGTAGAAGGAAAACCATTCCACTTTCGCGGGTTGAAAAGTAGATATATTGCTCGTTTTGCGGCGTTGAGCTTAGCTAACCCCGAGGCAAAGGACTCATCGACTATTCCGGTTGTGAGTGAGTTCCTGGATGTATTTCCAGAGGAGTTGCCAGGATTGCCTCCAGACAGGGAGATTGAGTTTGTGATCGAGCTTGCACCAGGCACAGCTCCTGTTTTCAGGGCTCCGTATAGAATGGCCCCTATTGAACTCAAAGAGTTAAAGACCCAGTTGGAAGAATTACAAGGTCTTGGTTTCATTCGACCAAGTGTCTCACCGTGGGGTGCCCCGGTGTTGTTTGTTAAGAAGAAGGATGGCTCGATGCGGATGTGCGTCGATTACAGGCAATTGAACAAAGTCACTATAAAGAATAGGTATCCCTTGCCTAGGATTGATGACTTGTTCGATCAGTTGAAGGGAGCGAGATTTTTCTCGAAGATAGACCTTCGATCGGGTTATCACCAGTTGAAGATTAAGGTGGAAGATGTTCCCAAAATTGCTTTCAGGACTCGGTATGGACACTACGAGTTCTTGGTGATGCCTTTTGGACTCACGAACGCGCCGGCAGCCTTTATGGATTTGATGAACTGGGTGTTCCGGCCATATCTTGATAGGTGCGTGATTGTATTTGTTGATAACATTTTGGTCTATTCCCAGACACGGGAAGATCACACACGCGACCTATGCCTTGCTTTGGAAATGCTAAGAGAGCACAAGCTATACGCTAAACTTAGCAAGTGTGAGTTTTGGTTGGAAGAGGTGGCATTTCTAGGCCACGTTGTTTCTGCAGAAGATATCTCGGTAGATCCAAAGAAGATCGAAGCAATTATGAGTTGGGTGAGGCCCAAGAGTGTTACCGAGATACGCAGCTTTCTTGGGTTGGCAGACTACTACAGGAGATTCGTAGAGGGTTTCTCTAGCCTTGCAGCATCACTCACTTACCTGACAAGGAAGAACGCCAAGTTTGTATGGAGTGATAAGTGCGAGATCAGTTTCACGGAACTAAAGAAGAGGCTTACTACAGCCTTTGTCCTTACTGTGCCATCTGGACCTTATGGGTATGAGGTGTATAGTGATGCCTCACACGTTGGACTTGGGTGTGTACTCATGCAGCACAAGAAAGTCATTACCTATGCATCGAGGCAATTGAAGGAGCATGAGAAGAATTACCCCACGCACGACTTAGAGCTTGCCGCAGTCGTGTTTGCACTCAAGATCTGGCGACATTACTTATACGGGGTGGAATTCTATGTGTATACGGACCACAAGAGCCTCAAGTACCTCTTTTCCCAAAAGGAATTGAAACTAAGGCAACGGCGTTGGATGAAATTTTTGAAAGACTATGATTGTACCATTCAATACCACCCAGGTAAAGCAAATGTAGTGGCTGATGCTTTGAGTAGAAGACCTCAGGGGTTGTTAGCAAACATATTGGTTCAAGAATGGAAGCTACTAGAAGATTTGGCAAATATGGACATCAGTGTGAATAACTCTGTCCGTGGTCCTACCTTGGAAAATGTTACGGTTCGGCCGTACATTATAGATTTGATCCAAGAATATCAAGCCATGGATGCGGAATTGTTGGCTTTCCAGGAAAAGCAAGTTGCCAAGGGCAGTGAAGACTTTTCTCTCACTAGTCGGGGTACTATCACATTCAAGGGAAGGCTGTGCGTCCCAGCCAATGCAGATCTTCGAAGAGAGATTTTGGATGAAGCACACCGTTCGAAGTACACAGTGCATCCAAGGGGTACAAAGATGTACCGGAACCTCAAGAGTCACTTTTGGTGGCGGAATATGAAGAGGGAGGTTGCGGAATATGTAGCACGGTGCTTGGTGTGTCAACAGGTAAAAGCAGAACACTTGCGGCCCGCAGGTCTATTATAGTCCCTTCCGATTCCCGAGTGGAAATGGGAGAACATATCCATGGATTTCATAGTTGACTTGCCAAAGACGGCAAGGGGCTCAGATGCGATATCGGTAGTAGTAGATCGTTTGACGAAGTCCGCTCACTTCTTACCTTACCGAACTACTTTCAACTCTAGTCAGTTAGCCTCTTTGTACATCAAGGAAGTGGTGAGGTTGCACGGAGTGCCCGTTAGTATTGTGTCAGATCGGGATCCAAGATTCACATCACGATTCTGGAAAAGCTTCCAGGAGGCTATGGGTTCCCGACTTGATTTCAGCACCGCTTTTCATCCACAGACGGATGGACAAACCGAGAGAGTGAACTAAGTCATTGAAGACATGCTTCGGGCTTGTATGTTGGATTTCAGAGGCAGTTAGGAAGAGCACTTGCCTTTGGTTAAATTCGCCTATAATAACAGCTATCAGGCAAGTATCCAAATGACACCATTTGAGGCCTTGTATGGGCGAAGTTGTAGGTCTCCTCTCTATTGGGATGAGGTAGGAGAAAGGAAAGTACTTGGTCCGGAGTTGATTGAGCAAACTGCAGGCACAGTTAAGATCATTCGGGATCGATTAAAAGCCGCTCACGATCGCCAGAAAAGTTATGCGGACACTCGCCGTAGGGACTTGGAATTTCAAGTAGGGGATCAAGTTTTTGTGAAAGTATCTCCTAGCAAAGGGATCATGAGATTTGGAAAGCGAGGCAAGCTCAGTCCTCGGTATATTGGGCCTTTTGAGATTATCACACGAGTTGGTGAGGTTGCTTACAGGGTAGCTCTCCCACCTCACATGGCCGCAGTTCACAACGTCTTCCATGTGTCTATGCTCCGAAAGTACATTGCGGATCCTTTGCATGTCATAGACTTGGAACCGTTGGAGATTCGAGAGGACCTCACCTTGATTGAAAAGCCGGTTCAGATTTTGGATCGAAGAGATCAGGTGCTTCGCAACAAGACAATACCTTTGGTTCTTGTGCAATGGCAACACCATGCTCGGGAAGAAGCTACATGGGGGCGTGAAGCTGAAGTCAAAGCAAAGTACCCAGAATTAATTGAATGAGTTTTTGTATAAGTTTGTATATGACTTGTAATTTTATTTTTGGTTTGTAATGCAAGTAGCGTCTAAATTTCAAGGACGAAATTTTTGTAAGGGGGGGAGGATGTAGAGCCCCGGACCTTTTCACATTTAATGCATGACACTTTCGTTGCCATTTTGCCTTTAAAGAGATATAATTAATAAATAAGGAAGAAATTGGAAATTTCGAAATGTCAGAAATGTTCCTTTTCGAAGTACAAACCCAACGCAAGTTGAATCGTCAAAATCGGACGAACGAGTCAAAAGATATGGCCAAAACAGTCTGGACCTGCAGGCAATCGTAGCTTGGAAGGCACTAAGGACGTAACTCGGAAGGCACTAAGGAGGTAGCTCTGATAACGTATACGTTGTGCATCCGTTGTGCAACAGACAACGGGTACGTCGGGCAGCAGACAACGGGTACGTTGTATAGCAATCAACGTGTACGTTGTACAGCTCACGACGGGCACATTGTACATAAGACAACGGACAACGAGCTCAGCACTTTGCACAACACAACGTGACAACGTGTTCAGCACAACAGGTTTGGCACTATTCACAACGGACAACGTGTTCAGCACTATTCACAGCACAACGTGTTTGGCACTATTCACAACGGACAACGGGTTCAGCACTATTCACAGCACAACGTGTTTGGCACTATTCACAGCACAACGTGTTCGGCACTCGTGTTTTTGCAGAAATTTCAGTAAGGGTATTATGGTCTTTTGGTCGGTTCACTCTTACCTTAAGAGTTTAACCCGAGCCTTTAGGGCTCATTCTCAACACTTAGAGGATTTGGGGGATTAGAAGAGAGGAGAAAGGGTTTCCTAAGCTAGGGTTTTGCTTTCGGAGAAGAATCAAAGGGGTTTTGAGACCCTAGATCACTTCAAGTCCGGTTTTTCTCCAAGATCACGGCTCAAGCACTCGTGGAGAGCGTTCCCCAAGCTAGGGCAGCGCCTCACAGTCGTTTTAGGAAGGGGTTTCTTCCTCATTTCTTCAAGGTCGGTACTTCTTACTACCCACCTAGTTATAGTTCCTCTTTTCCTTTTATTTCTTTTGATTTTCTTTCATTTACACATGTGCTATGAGATGGATGGTTGTGAATGGTGAATGGAGATGGAATGGGCGATTGGATGCCAAGGGTTGTGTTGTGATGATTAAAATGGGGAGGGCATTGTGTCCATAATAAACACACCTTTATGATGTGAGTAAACTCACCTAGAAAAGCATGATTTAGGTTTAAATGAATAATGAACACACCATGTTTGATGAAATGCCAAGGTGAATAAAATGAGTTGTAAATTAGGAAATGCATGCCTAATAAATTATGAATATTGCTAGGGCCTATGATAGTGTGTTTTCTTGCTTTCCCTAAATGATATGAATATTACATTGCTCAATCATTGATGTTATATGTGTTGTGAAATTACCCAAATGTCATATTTAAATTTAAATGCAAGTATGTACACGGTTCCCACGAGCACTGCATGCATGACATGATTTATCAAGGTTTTCAAGAACATGGTTAGAGGTGGGACATATCCTACGATATGTTTTACCTCGCTTTTCATAAGAAAACAAGAACCAACATTCCACGAGGGGTCTCCCCTCACTCACAAGTGCATATCATGAAGAAGGGCCTCCCTTCCCTCGCAAGTGCATTGCATAAATAAGGGTCTCCCTTCCCTCTCAAGGCATCTCACAAGGATATCTCACAAGTGTATCTCACAAGTTACATGATCACAAGCAAGCACGCATGACATGCATGATATGACACGTACGACACGCTCGACAAGATCAAGTAAGACAAACACGACAAGCTTTCAAGTACGAAAAGATATTTCAAGCCAAGTCAAGTGCATGATGTTTTCAAGAGGTTTTATCGGCTTTCTACGAAATACAAGCATGATTATAAATTTCTTTACTTCCTTGTATGATATGAATTGTTTCCGTCTGACATATATGAATTGCTCCTGATTTATGTATTGCCATTTTTATGCTATGACTATTGGTTAGTATTTGGTACCCGCTGAGTATTCCATGCTCAGCCGTACTTCTTATGTCGGCAGGTTCTGAGGGAGTTGCTGCTCCATTTGATGTTTGTGCTCCTGGTCCATGGGTGGAGGAGGAGTACGTCGAGGAACCTTTGGAGGAACCTCCCGTAGAGGGTTATCAGTAGGTGGTGTTAGATTCTGAGTGGATTAGCTGTGGGTGAGCATGAGTGATTATATCCATGTATTTTGGCGGGCATGTCCGCACTTTCTTTGTTTTGATTTCTTTGTATTAAAACTTGGGCCATGTGTATATACTTAGAGGTTTGTTAGACTTCCGCTGTGTCTTATAGTTATGCTTCCGCTGTTATCCTTTATTGTATATGCTCTGTGGGTGTTTTGCAGGTGGTTTGTCAAGCAAGTCATGTAAGTCATGATTTAGTCGTCCAAAGTTCACTCTAACTCCTAGGGTGGGTTTTGGGTCGCGACAAGAACCCCCTGAGCATCACCCTTGGCCACCCCTTTTGGTTGCAAAGCCACTATTGAGAAAATAGTAGTAGTGGGGGTAGAATAACTACCACCATTTCATTCTGCAGACAAATAGAATTGGCGGTGATTATTTTATCGCCAATTCCACTGTTTTCATACAACATTGGCCTTGCAGAGGGCTTAGACCAGGTAGGAGGCCAACCTAGGCCCTGCCATACTATCTGGACCCAACCTTGATCGGACCAGGATCGTAACTGGGATTAAACTTAACCTCGGTTAACTACTAACCATGGTTAAAACCATTTAACCTTGGGAAAAATCTGGAAAAGCTCAAAAAAATCTCCAAAAATATGTGATTTTGGCCCTTCAACCATGGTTAGCAGCCTAACCATGGTTATCTCTCCTCTTAACCATGGTTAATCGACTTAACCCATGGTTAAGTACACCCTAACCTACCAGGCTAAACCTTAGGCCTCCGGGTCCACCCCTAGCCTACCGGGCCCAATATTAGCCTACCGACCCCATCTCTTACCCTTAGCCTCTGGGCTTAACCTTGGCCTCCGGGCTCATACCCTTAGCCTTCGGGCTTACCCTTGGCCTCTATAACCAATTCTAGGCCTCCAGGCCCATTCTTCAGCCTTCGGACTCAACCCTTGGCCTCTGGGTCCAAATCCTTGGCTTCCGGGCTCAATCCCAAGCCTCTGGACTTAAACCTTGGCCTCCTGGCCCATACCATAATATCATGCACTTGACCACCTTGGTCAACCAAACCTTAGTCCCCGAACTAAGCCTTAACAACCCCGGTGCACACACACACTCCCCTAGCCTTGGCACAAGCTTATGTGCCAAAACTATGCTCGGTCTGATCTCACCCCATGGGAGTACGTAGGTAACCCAACCTGGGTTCGACCCTAGTTAGGATTTTTTTTTCTTCGATTAGTATACTCTAAAACTTAGGCATTTGAATAAAACTTTGACATTAATTTAGCTTATACCTAGGGAGTAAGTAACCATTGTAAAATGAGGGTCCTAGGGTGTCACGACCCAAAATCCCACCTAGGAGTTATGAGACTTTGGCGTCGTGAACTCACATACAAACCATCCTGTGAGAGAGCATCCAAGGCATTCTAAATAGTGAACCTGAAAATTTATTCTATATAGAACAGTGTCCCATGTACAAGAGTCAACTAAGACTGAGTACAAACTAAAACTTGTACATAATTAGAAACGAACTCCATACACAAAATCCATCACTTGAGTTACCAACTCAAGTCTAATGCAAAAGCCCAAAAATGAAACCCCAAATACATGTCACTCTCCCTCAACCATAAGGCCACATGTCCAGGCCTCTATCATCTGCATGATGATCCCAAGAAAAATTTTGCTCGACCCTTGGTTCCGGAGCACGATTATCCTTCCTGAAACCTACCGACATAACAATTCGGCTGAGCATTGAATACTCAGCGTATACAAACTACTAATTAACAATGTTATAAAACATTAACATATCATATAGAGTACAGTTTATCAGAACATATGTATAATCAGAGTGCGGAAGTTTAAAACAATCTAACCATTGCATATTCTCGACAAGCATACTTTAAATCATACTTTGAGTTCGTACTTTCACAAATCATATTTCAATACCTTATGAGTCTTATGAGTCTCTTATGAGCCTTTACTTATGAGTTCTTTAATCTTGTGAGTACCTTAATCTTGTGAGCTCCTTATGAATTTCCTTTGCTTTCCTTTATTAGATCCTTATGAGTTTTTTATGAAATCCGAAACCGTCTAAGTCTTATGATCATATGAGAATCAAGTCTTATGAGTTCTTTGAGTTCCTTAGAGTTCTTAGAGTCCTTATGAGATCCTTAGAGTTCTTAGAGTCCTTAGAGTTCTTGTGAGATTTCTTATGAGACTTTCTTGTGAGCAAAAGGTTAGTACTCGTAAAACCCTGGGCTACCAATCTCCTTGAGTTCTTGTGAGCTTAGAGATTTAGAGCACTTAGAGCTTTTGAGATTCACTTATGAGCTTGCCTAATGCCTACCCTACAAGGAGTAAAGGCCATTAGGGTACACTTGCACTTGAATAATGCCTACCCTACAAGGAGTAGAGGCCACTAGCTTCACATACAAATACACATACACTTTACTAATGCCTACCCTGCAAGGAGTAGAGTCCATTAGCCCTAATGCCTGCCCTACAAGGAGTAGAGGCCACTAGCTTCAGATACAAATACACATACACTTTGTTGGTTCACACTTTCACTTTACAATTGACACATACACATGGTAAATCTTGATCATGCAATACACGTGCACATAAACACTTGTGGTGAACATGGTAGGCAATGGAAACTCAAAATCATATGGCACATAATTTCTATTTCACTACACCCATCACATATACCTAACCTATACTTTTCTCTTTCATTTAAAACAATATGCATAATCCTTTACACATGGCACATGCTCAAATTCATCATATAATCACTTGGTTCATTTGGTTGTATCCTTAGAATCATCATAATATACCTAGCATCATAAATCATTGGTTTTTATCATTGGTTTTCCTCAAAACTTAAGTCTTTAAGCATGCTTTTCTTCTTAACATCATAATATAACAATATCTAATGAAAACTGAACTAATTACCCTTTTTATTTGTTGGTTTAAGTCATAGCATCATCACAACTAAATTAGTAGAATTTCTTACTAGTTCATAACTCAAAATAAAGGATTCTATCTTGAATTATGATAAGGATTATGACATAAAATCTAGTAGATTGAAAGCTATAAGCCATTAATGAATCATGGAGAGTTCTAATTTCTACGCATGAATGAATCATAACAAAGTAGTTAGTAGATTGTTCTACCTTTTGAAGGATTTATTTCATTCAACTGAGAGCTTTTAAAAAGCTTGAGGAATCAATATCCAACCTTTGAGAAGCTTATGGAAATTTGGAAACAAGAACAGAGCTTCATCTTTTGGTCCTAAACACCAACCACGAACTCACCTTGTAGAAACCCAAGCTTTAAAACACCAAAGAAAGCAAGAAGAACTCCTCCTCTGATGGAAATCACAACCTCAGAACACCCAAAAAAACCTCAGCTTTCTTCTTCTACTTCTCTTCCAAAAATCCCCAAATCTATGCTTAGGATTTGAGTAGATGAAACCCACGAAATCCCCTTCTATTTATTGTCTAAAGGTTGTCAAAAACCCAAAAACCCTTTAGAAAAATATCCCCCAAGGTTGGTGATGAGTTACAGCTCATTACTGGGCCTTTTTGCCCATTTTTGGGTTGAATTCGTCGACGAAATTTGGCCCCCAGCACAATTTGTCGCCGAATTTGAACTCTGACTAGGCAGGTTTTTCCTGCTTTGGTATTTTGATCATAACATTTGACACGGTTATTGTATTTTGATGATTCAACTTGCATCGGATTATTCTTTCAAAGGGGAACAACTTTCATGGTTTACAAAACTCCTAATTCTGCTTTATTCATGGACTAAAGTGGCCATAAAGCTGACTGGTCTAAAATGGATTTTAGCAGCCCAGAATTTCAGCAGGCCTGATTTCAGAATCCGATGTTTGATCCAACTTTGACTCAAAATCTAAAAAAGTGATAACATGAACCTAGAAGAGGATTTCAATATCTTTCTAATGGCTAAAGAATCACTCAATTCCAATTAGGTGAGAAAACTAGAGTTCTCTCAAGTTGAGGGTATGTTTAGGCATCCCTCTTTTTCACAACTTTGATTATGCCTTGATCACACAAGAGGATCTTTAGAACTTTGAACAAACACCCTTAGAGGATTTTTCATGCTCTTAACAATGACCTTAACCCATTTCTAACACCATAGGAACACTCTACTCTTTCCCTTACCCAAACACACCTACCAATACTTAGGGTCTTTCATACCCTTGACTTGGAAACACTTAGAGTATTTCATACTCTTGTTGTTTCATCCCAAACACCCAACAACAATACTTAAACTAATTCAAACGATTCTTATTATTGCTCAAAAACTAAATTACATAAATGGCCCCTGGCCTTCTATGCCCAAGGCTATTCACAGCACTATTCACAACACTATTCACAACATTGTGAACTTGGTTCCCGGAGTTCTACATTCACACTTAAGGTATTTTATACCCTATGCTTTTATATAATTAGCGTATTATTAAACTCTTGTTTTGAGACATTTTTCCTAAATCAAAAACACATGAAAGGCTTTAGGCATTTACATATACTAAGCAAGTGCATTATTCACATGAACAGTGAACCTAAATTCCGGGGCTCTACACAGGGTGCCTAACACCTTCCCTGGGACTTAATCAAACCTCTTACCTAGACTCTCATGTAGTCCATAAGAACTTATCCATATCCGGGACTTATCCCTCATAATTAATAAGTGGCGACTCCTAATCGAAAAGTGAGTATAAAAATCCGTGCTCAAAGGTATAATTAAGGCTGTCAAAGGGCAGGGCAAGGTAGGGGTCAGCCTTAACCCTTCCTTTACTTATAATAGCAAGACCCTAACCCTCTCTTAGCCCTTGAAGGGCTATTATTAACTAGGCCCTAACATTTCCTGAAGGGTCAAGGTAGCATAGGTCGGTAAAGAAAAGTGAGAATTTTTCTCATTCTATGACTGGGTTTTTTTTTCTACACCCGATTGTCAACTCAACAGATAATTAAATTGGAATTTTTTTAAAAAAAGTAAAGTAAAACGTGTATAAATAATAATATTAGATAAACAGAACATACCTTGGCAAGAAACTAAGGCTATAATAAAATAAATTAGGGAAAATTAGAGTGTATAGAAAAATGAGTAACAAAGTAGTATCAGTCACAAATAAATTATCAATCATAAAAAAAGTAATCACAAATTAATCAGTAATCACACAATTCATGTAACGCCCCAAAATACCCCCTATGAGTTAGGCGATAATTTGGGCTCGTTACTTACCACAACAACCATCTTGCGGAAGAAAATTAGGCAAGCTAAATAGTGAACTGAAAATTTATTTAATAACTTAACTGTATTCCAAGGGCAATTGCTTACAATAATTGAATATGAACTAAGACATGTACAAAAAAATCCTTGGCTTGAGTTACCAACTAAAACTGATACAATATCCCCAGAAACAAAACCCAAAATACATGTCTGTCCCTCCATATCACTCAACCATAAGGTCATATGTCAAGACCCCTATCATCCTCAAGAACATCCCAAGAAGGCTCTTGCCCTCTATAATCCATCTCGATCCAATGCCTTGGGATACAATGTCGAATGAACCTGCTGACATAAAATGTACGATTGAGCATGGAATACTCAGCGTATACATAATACTAACTAACCATGTTACGATACATTAACATACCACACAAGATACGGTTCATCAAAGTGTATACATGATCAGAGTGCGGAAGTTAAAACAAGATAACAGTTGCATAATCTTAAAGTCATACTTCAAATCCTACATTAAGTTCGTGCTTTAACAATACGTATTTCATGTATCTTATGAGCCTTGTGAGTTCCTTATGCATCTTATGAGGTTCTTAGCTTGTGAGGTCATTCTTATCACTTATCTTTTACTTACGTTGAGACATATGCCTTCTTGTGAGTTTCTTGTGAGCTTGCTTGTGAGTTCTTGTGAACTTGTTTTCATGGAAATAAATGTTAATGCCCGTACCTGGTCTTAGTACATTAACATCCTTCCATTCTTATCTTAGAAATATATACTAGTGTCTGTACCTAGTCTTAGTACACTAGCATACTTTCACATACTTGTGAGCTTGTGAGCCTTGAGAACAGATACTAGTGCCTGTACCTTGTCTTAGTACACTAGCATCCTTCTATATACTTGTGAGCTTGTGAACTTGTGAACTTGTGAGCTTGTGAGCTTCCTCTTATGAGTATTTCCTTCTTGTCTTATAAGCTTCCATTTGTCCCTTATGCGTTTTCTTTCCTTTCCTTAAGAATGTTCTTATGAGCTTTACTTATAATTTCACTTTCTCCTTGTCTTATGAACTTTCTTAAAATTCTTCATATACTCGTACTTAGGAACTGGACGTACATAATAGCGTTTATCTTTCTTGTCGTATTTAAAATCTTATCCTTGTCTTATAGAATTCACTCTTGTCTTGTAGTTATTTCGTGGAAATCACTCTTGTCTTGTCTTGGTTCAATTCCATATGATTATACTTCAAAAGATTCCTACATGAATACGTGCTTGTGCATAGGGAATGGTGAACATCATAATGTTATGAGAAGATTGAAAGACCATCATATCGCATTTCCCAACTTTCTATAAACATACGAGATTTTAAGGAAACACATAAAGCATATTAGTATAATTACCAAATTTGGGGAAAATCCTAAATCATATTTTATAGTCTTGGTTCTAAATTCCATATGTGCATTTTGTCAAACACCTTGCATTCAAACTTTCCTTAAGGCTTTTACTTACATTTTCATCATCCACATTTCATCAAACATCTTGTGTGTATTTCTTAGGAGTACATTACCCTTTCCCATTTTCCACTATACAACAACCATCACATTCATAACATTTAATTTATTATAAACCTCTTAATCTACCCATCTTTATACTATCTCAATATGATTTACATATTGATTTTCATCAAAGGATCACTAAAATTGAATGTATATCAAGGCATTGTAACAAGGGAGGTTAGTAGAGTGTATTTACCTTAGGGGATAAAATCCCTTTGATCCAAGGATTGAGAAAGCTTGAGGGAGCCTGTAGAAGAGGAACCCAAGCTTGAGGACGAAGATCCAAGCTTGTGGAAGATCCCAAACCTTGATTAGTCTTCATT
This sequence comes from Tetracentron sinense, assembly GCA_015143295.1. Lineage (NCBI taxonomy): Eukaryota > Viridiplantae > Streptophyta > Magnoliopsida > Trochodendrales > Trochodendraceae > Tetracentron > Tetracentron sinense. Next base: position 32,844,286 of record CM026571.1, read on the forward strand.
TGATCTTTAATCCAAAACCCCTCCTTGAAAATCCCCAATTTTCACCAATGAATGTTTATGTAATGAGTTTGCTAATATTATGCAAAAAGAATTTGGAATGAGCATGATGGGAGAATTAACATTCTTTCTATGACTTCAAATAAAGCAAACTAAGCAAGGAACCTTCATAAATCAAAGCAAATATACTAAAGAACTTCTTAAGAAGTTTGGTATGGAAAACACTAAAATAAATAATACACCTATGAATCCATCAATCAAACTAGATAAAGATAAAATTGGCAAAGGTGTTGATGAAAAGAAGTATAGAGGCATGATTGGAAGTCTACTGTACCTAACTGCTAGCAAACCTGACATAATGTTTAGTGTATGCTTATGTGCTAGATTTCAATCTTGTCCAAAAGAATCTCACCTAACTGCTGTTAAAAGAATCTTTAGATACTTGTTAGGGTCAACTGATCTAGGACTTTGGCATCCAAAGAATACATCTTTAGAATTAATAAGTTACTTAGATGCTGACTTTGCCGGATGTAAAATTGATAGAAAGAGTACAACTAACACTTGTCATTTCCTAGGGTGTTCCCTTGTTTCATGGTTTATTAAGAAAAAGAATTCTGTAGCTCTGTCCACAGCTGAGGCTGAATACATAGCTGCTGGAAGCTGTTGTGCTCAAAATCTCTATATGAAACAACTCTTGGAAGATTATAAATTGTTCTATTCTAACATTCCAATTAAATGTGACAATACTAGTGCCATATGTATGACCAAAAATCCTATTCAACTCTCAAGAACTAAGCATATAGAAATCAGATATCATTTCATTAGGGATCATGTACAGAATGGGGATGTTGTGTTGGAGTTTATAGATACAAACAACCAACTTGCTGATATATTCACAAAACCCCTTCAACATGAAAGGTTTAGTAGCTTGAGAAGAGAATTAGGCTTAAGTAAGCTATCTAAAATTTTATAATCTCAAAATGTTCAAAATCTTAGCTTAAAACTTGAAAGAATTCACCTTAAAAGTAAAAACTTAATAATTTGCAAAATTTAGTCAAAATTGCAAAAAAAAAAAAGAAAAAAAGAAAGAAAAACATTTTCTTTTGATCTAAAATGATTTATGTTGGTTTGCAATGATTAAATGATGTTTTGAATAGAGTGTGTAGTGATCATTGTGCAGAAAATTGGTTTTTGAAGAAATCTGTAAATTTTTTAGATTTTTTCTTCTATCCAGTCGATCACCATAGTGATCTAATCGACTGGATAATGGATCCAGCCGATCAGACAAGGTCTCTAATCGATTGGATAGTGTTAAAATGAATGTTATGTTGATTTTTTTTAATTTGTGTTTTTCTTCTATCCAACCGATCACATGACTGTCCTAATCAATTAGATGGACAATCCATCTGATTAGACCATTCATGTAATCGACTGGATAATGAAAAACTTTAAAAATCTTTTCTTTAAAACAGGAAATCCCCAAATTCCTATTCACTTTAAACTCTTCATATTCACTGTTCCCTTCCCTCTCTTCCCTCCAAAAATAAATTTCTTCTCATTTCTCATCTCCAAACCCTAGAATCTCATCAAATCCCTCTGTAATCCACTCTTTTTCACTCCTTATTCAAGATGGTGAGGATGAAGAACGCAGAAGAATGCTCAAGCCCTAAAAGACAGTGAAGATCAGAGAAAGCCCTTGTTGAGGTTGAAGAAGCTCCCGCCTCATGCTTCAAGACCACGAAGGTTGCCAAAAAGTACAGAGACATCATTCATTCCAGACCCATCGTCTATGGTAAGATCTTAGACTCCTCTATTCTTTCTAAGTGGGGCCTAGGTCACATCTGCGAGCACTTTAAAGCTCTAGGATGGCTCCAACTCCTTCATTTCAAGGAACCAATGTTTCCTGAAATAGTTAAGCTTTTCTACTCTCATCTTCACTTCAGTCCCTCCACCAATACTTTCACCTCCTTTGTCTATGGCAAGGACATTACTTTGTCTATAAAAATTCTTTCTTCCATACTTTTTGTCCCTACTGGAAGCATAGAGATATTTGCTTCCAAAGATTGGCCAAATTATCCTGAATTTGAGCCAATTGAAGCTCTTAATCTCATCTATTCTAAAGAAATCACCCAAGATTCTATACCCACTCTAAACAGTCTGACTTTGGATGCCAGACTAGTTCATCACATCATCTCTTATAACATTTTACCTAGAAAAGGTAGTAGAAATTAGCTTTCATATTTTGATGTCTTTCTTATCTGGTGTGTTCTGACCACCAAACCCCTTGATCTCTGCTACCTCATTTTTCACAATATGGTAGAGTGTGTTCCCAAAAAGAATGTCTACCTTCCTTATGGATAACTTCTTACCAAAAATTTTAAACACTTTGAACTTTCTTTTGACTCCACCCTTGAAGTAATTCAACCTGCCCACTACGATATCTACACCTCAACTACACTGGTTAGAATGGGATATCAGTGGAATCAGGAACTCCAGAAATGGTTTCCAAAAACTTCTGGCACTCGGCCTTCCAACTCCTCTGCTCAGCCCTCTTCATCAGCTGAACCAGCACCTCCCCTTGCTCCCTCTATTTCTAATCCTCCTACTGATCCACCTCTTGATCAGTCCCTCATTTCTCTATCTCCTGCTCCATCTCCTGCTAGAGCAGTTTTCTCTCCTCCCTCTTCTCCTCTTAGAGCCCCCACTCCTCATTTTGAGGTTGGTGGTTCTTCTGCTCAACCTGAGCACCCATTCAGGCCCTCTCTTTCTGATGATGCTCTCAGCCTCCTGTTGGGGAAACTAGATTCCATTAGCACTGGAATGATTGGCTTTCAAGCTGAAGTAAGAGAAAGAAAGGAGATTCAAGAAGCTCAAACCCTTGGACTGTAAACAGAAGTGAGGGAGAGGCTTGCATTCCTTGAGGGATCCTCAGTTGACTTCAGAGCTGAAATGAAAGAGGGGATGTCCTCAGCCAAAGCCACCATAGCTGTAGTACATGAAGACTTGAAGGAGAGAGTTGATGCAACCTACTCAGTCCTAGGGACTGTCAATATGGATAATTCAGTCACTAAGAACAGAGTGGATACAGTGACATCTTTGCTCCATAGGCTGGAAGGAGATCAAATGGAGGAGTTTATAAAATTGGACAAAGTGACAAAAGTGATTCAAGGCCAAGTGGACTCTTTAGCACTTCAATTGAAGACTCATGGGCAACTGCTCCTTGACATGGCTGAACATGATTCTCTATCAGCCACCATTACCCTTAGAGCCACTGATGAGCTGAAAAAGATCAATAACTTCCTACTCAGTTTGGCTTCTGGAGCCCCTTCCTCTTAGTCCTGTATTTCAGCTCCTTCCCTCTCAAAAGGCAAGAGGCCAATGAAACAAACACCTTCCGAAAGGGGTTAGCCCAAGGATGATCCTATCATCTCCCTTACCTCTTCTGATGAAGACTCAACTCAGTCCTCATCTTCTGACTCTCCTGATGACCCCCAAGCTCCTTCCTCCAGTGAAGAAGACCCCAAGACTCTAGCTCCTGAAGATGCAGCTCCTCAAGAAGACATTTTTTCCAAGGTTGCTGATCTTATCAAGAAACAAAAGAAGGATGGGCTATAGCTTCTGTATTTTCCCGTTCTTATTTTTTTTGATGTTGATAAGGGGGAGAAGACAAATGAAATGTAGAACTTGATTATGTAGAACTTTTTTTTATGACTGTATATGTATGGATGTTTTTGGAAACATATGAAATACATGATTGTTTTTGCTATATTACTTGAATTACAATCTCATGGAACTTCTCTTGATTCTTGAAATTAAAAAAAATTCTCATATGGAACTTTTCTTGGTATTAAATAGAAAATTCTTTAGAATCCTCTTTGTGGAACTTTTCTTGGTTTCAACTTAATAATATTTCTTTTATGCACTTGCTGAGGGGGAGCTCTCCTCATATTTTTTTTATGAAAAGTATCTGTTGAGGGGGAGTTTAACCCATTTCATTCCATTATGTGTGTCATCATCAAAAAGGGGGAGATTGTTAGCCTTAATGTTGCAACCATATGTCCCTCAATTAATTTTAATGATGACGTATATAATTAAATGAATCTTGTAATACTAATGTCTTTCATGAGCAATTTATTTTACAGTATTCAAGAATTAGAAAAGGGATTTCAATCTTATTCAAGAACTTTCAATGAAAAGATCAAGTCAAGACAGGATGAAAATTCCAAATCAAAGCTTCAAGAAGATGTTCAACTATTTACAAAAAAAGATTTTGGAAGATTGCCTAGAAGACACTGCTGCTGAAGACCATTGTAGTGCAAATATCATCTCCATCAAGGTCTTAGTCTAGGTAGTAAGTGTGGTCTGTCTAGGATTTCTTGTAAAAATCCTCAAGTGGTTGATTTGGTGAAAAGGCTCAAAATACCTTAGATTGACCATAGGTCCCTTGAACAAATATTAAAAAAAGATTAAGGACCTCATCACATGTTAATTAACTCATAAAGGTTAAGTACAAAACCTTGGAATCAAATCATATCTTAAAGGTTTTGAAAATGGATTTTGGAAATAAAATTAGCCTATTCAGTCGATCAGATAGGCCATCGAGCCGATTAGGTAGACCATCCAGTCGATCAGGTAAGCCCTGTGATCGACTGCATGGAACAATTTTTTCAAAATTTTTCTGCATATGCTGATCGTGTTGGTTCTCTTTGCTAATCCATCTTAAATCTTTCAAAAAACCATTATGAGTTATTAATCATGTTTTACTAACATAATTAAAGACTTTGGAATTCGTGCAAATCATTAAAGTCAAAGAAAAACTTTAATAATGAGAAAAACCAAAAATTGGAAGTTTTTTGGTCTATCCAGCCAATCAGGAGGACCATCCAGTCGATTAGATGGTCCATCCAGCCGATCACTCCCACCTCTAATCGACTGGATAGAACAAAACTCTCCAAAGCGTGTTTTTATGATCCAGCCAATCAGGATACTGATCCAGGCGATCAGGCAACCATCCAGCCGATTAGGAGGCTCCTCTAATCGACTGGATAGTTTAGAAAAATTCTAAAAAACTGTTCTTTATTTCCAACAGCTAGATTTATAACATGTATTTCGCATTTAATGATCATCAAACGTAATAAATTTCAGATCACTATAAATATAAGTGATCTTTGAATGATTCAAAAAGGATTACACTCACTCCCACACTGTTACATTGAAAATCACTCTCTTGAGCTAAAAATCCCAAATCTACAAAAAGTTACTCTGTTTTTCTCTTTGAGCTAAAATCCAATCTTCCACTTGAGAGATTTCCTAGAGCTTGATATTCCATTCAAATCCAACTCTTAAAGGAGTTCATCTTTCGGATCTAAGATCCAAAATCTTTATTTATCATCCTAGAACCTACGTGTTCTGTGAAGCTACTGCTTCGTATAAACCAGAGAGGGTTTTGCTCCGTGTGCTGTATGGTTCACCTCAACCAGAAGAGAGGTTGTAAAAAGGGTTTAGGCTTCACCAGATTAAGAAGTCTGTGCAGTCGTGGACTGTAGTGGAATCCTCCAAGCTGCTGTTGCTTGAGGCGGGGAGTAGGTTGGGTCTGCCGAACCACGAAAATAAATCTGTGTTTGTACTCCTTTACTCTCTCTCCTTCTTCTTGTGCATTTAATTAGTTTGTCTAGTTTGTGCTTAACTCTATTCCTTTTAGTTTTTTATTTTCCGCATTAAAAAGGAATAATTTTTAAATCTCCCATTGACCCTATTCATCCCCCTCTAGGGTCCATATTTGGGCAACAAGTGGTATCAGAGCATTTAACTCTTAGTTAATCTAAACAATCTTAGAGTTTAAAGATCTTTGTGGCAAACAATAGTTTTTCAGCTAGCCTAGGAGAAGGACAATCCACAACCAGACCACCCCTATTTAATAGAGAACACTATAATTACTGGAAGACCAGAATGATGTATTTCCTTCAATCCTTAGACTATCAATGCTGGAAGGTAATCATCAATGGTCCCTATCTTCCTCATAAAGTCAATGATAATGTTAAAATTCCTAAGGTTGAGGAAGAATGGGATGAAAATGATATTAAACAAATCCAGATCAATGCTAAGGCTATTAGAACCCTTTATTGCGCCCTTAGTCCCCAAGAGTTTAATAGAGTCTCTGGCTATGATACTACAAAAGAAATTTGGGAAAAATTACAAGTTACATATGAGGGAACTAACCAAGTTAAAGACGAGAAAATCAACATGTTAGTTCATAAATATGAACTGTTTAAAATGGAAAAGGATGAATCCATTGCTGAAATGTTTACCCGTTTTACTAACATTACTAACGGTTTAAAATCTCTTGGTAAAACGTATACAAATGCAGAAACAGGAAGGAAGATACTGAGATCTTTGCCAAAAGATTGGTCTCCAAAGGTTACTGCCATTCAAGAAGTCAAAGACCTCACTAAGCTAACAATGGATGAGCTACTGGGTTCATTGATGACTCATGAAGTCATTATGAAGGAGCATCAATCAGAAGAACCAAGACCAAAAAGAGATCTGGCACTAAAAGCCTCTCAACCTATTGAGAGTGAGGAAGAAGAGGAAAGTAAAGAAGATGAAGACTTCTCACTAATGGCCAGGAAGTTCAAAAAATTCCTAAAACACAAGAAGAACTTCAAGAAGAGGCCATTCAAGAAGGAATTCTCCAAAGAGATAGCTAAGGGAGAATCAAGCAAGAAGGATCTGATCACCTGCTTTGAATGCAAGAAACCAGGCCATATCAGATCGGAGTGTCCTCAACTTTCCAAGAGCAAAAAATACAAGAAGAGATGCATGAAGGCCACTTGGGATGACTCAGAAGACAGTAACTCTGAAGCATCAAGTGATGAAGAGACAACCAATCTATGCCTCACGACACTCGACAATAAGGAGGTAAACCCTTCCCCCATTGACTCTCTTTCCTATGATGATATAAGAGAAGCTTTTGATGATTTATATTCTGAATTTAGAAAACTTGCTTCTAAAAATAAGTCTCTTAAAAAGGAAAATCTTTTGCTTCTCACATCACAAGAAAACCTTCAAAAGGAAGTTGAAGAATTGAAGATGAAGGAAAAGGATCAATCATCTCCAATTCACACTTGCAATTACGATGAGAATGAGGCAAAGATTAAGGAATTAACTGAAATAGCTTTTAAACTTTCAACTGGAGAAAAGAATTTAGCTAGAATTTTGGGACAACAAACTTTTGTTTTTGGAAAAGCTGGTTTGGGGTATTACCGTTTGTCAAAACAAAAAGACTATCAAAAATTCTTTTCAAAACCCCCTAGTAGTTCAACTACACCTTCAACTGCTTTTTATAATTTTAATAAAAAGGTTTTAGTTAAACAAGTTTGGGTTCCAAAAGGGACTTCTCCTCCCAAAACTAACTATGGAGGACCCAAGATGATTTGGATACCAAAGAAAGTTACTTGAACTTATCTTGTAGGTATGCTTCAAGTCAAATTCCTCCAAAATAGTATGGTTTTTGGATAGTGGGTGCTCGAGGCACATGAGTGGAAACAAAGATCTATTCATTTCTATCTCTCCCAAGGATGGAGGGCATATAACCTTCGGGGACAACGCGAAGGGGAAGATCATTGGCATCAGAAATGTGGTAAGAATTCTTTTACTCTAATTGAAAATGTTTTATTAGTTCAAGGACTTAAATATAATCTAATTAGTATAAGCCAACTTTGTGATAAAGGTTTAAATGTTTGTTTTAAATCAAATCTTTGCATGATTAATGATAAGGATAATGTCAATACCTTGTTTATTGCACATAGAAATCAGAATGTTTATACCCTTTAATTTGATGATTTAACTGCCCAAAACATGATATTTTATCTGCTGTTAGTGAAGCTAGTTGGCTGTGGCATAGACGTTTAGGTCATGCCAGTATGGAATTACTTTCTAAACTATCTAAAAATGACTTAGTAAAGGGTCTCCCAAAGACTACTTTCATAAAATATAAAATATGTGATGCATGCCAACTTGGAAAACAAATAAAATCCTCATTTAAGAGTAAGAAATTTATCTCAACCTCTAGGCCCTTAGAACTTCTTTATATGGACTTATTTGGACCCAATGAAGTAGTTAGCCTAGGTGGTAAAACATATACCTTTGTGATTATTGACGATTATTCTAGATATACTTGGGTATTGTTCTTATCACACAAAAATGAAGCACTTAATCTATTTAAAAAATTCTGTAATAGAGTACAAAATGAAAAAGGATACACTATCAATAACATAAGAAGTGATAGAAGTGGTGAATTCAAAAATAAAGAGCTTGAGCTTTATTGTGAAGAAAATGGTTTTAACCACAACTTCTCGGCTCCAAGAACTCCACAACAAAATGGAGTTGTTGAAAGGAAAAATAGATCTCTTCAAGAGATGGCTAGAACAATGCTAAATGAACATAAACTTCCTAATTATTTTTGGGCTGAAGTCATCAATACCTCTTGTTATGTTATTAATAGGGTAATAATAAGGAACAAATTAATAAAAACCCCCTTATGAACTATAGAAAAGAAGATCCCCTAATATTGGTTACTTTAAAGTGTTTGGATGTAAGTGTTTTTCTAAATGACAAACACCATTTAAAGAAATTTGATCATAAAGCTAATGAAGGAATCTTCCTAGGTTACTCTTGTAAGCACCCAATTTTTACACCCCATTTAACAATAGTTAAAACCTTTTAACTATGGTTACCCCCTTCCAAGTCCTATCCACCCTAGGTAAGCCTCTAGTTGATCTTAGGACTCACCCTAAGTCAAACCCTAGAAAACCCTATAACCAAAACCCTAACCCTAGGTAAACCCCAGCTACACCCTAACTAAACCCTAGTTAAACCCAAAGACTCGACCCTAGTTAAAACCTAGGATGCATCCCTAGTTTAAGCCCAGTCAAATCCTAGTACAAAAACCATGTCCAAAAACTCTAGCCTTAGGTGACCCTAGCATAACCCCAGAGCCCTTAGGGCTTAAACCCTAAAGACCCATGACCTATAAGGCCTGACCCATAGCCTCAAGCCCCTTAAGGCCCAAAAACCTTAAAACAACCCCCAATAACCAGTATGTGTAGGGCCCAGCCCAGATAAGTGAAAATCCCATAATGTCGGTAGAGGGTCTACCGACATTATAAATCAGCCTGTTTTCATATTGTCGATAGATATTCTACCGACAATATGCAAGTCCCGAGTTTCAGTCTGTGAACACCCCTGCACACTCAACCCTCACTTCGGTCTCTCCCTTCAAGCCTCTTAGTCGACCTCCCCTTGGTCTAATACACTTCTCCCCCTTCTCCTTAAACCCCTTTAGGTTCCTAGAGTCCTTCCCTATAAAGCTCAACCCATCTCCAGTGCAAACGGTCGACAAAAATTCCAAGGTAAACCCCTACTGCCAAACACCTAGGCTTACCCCTTTTCTCCCTTGGTCGTGATCCCAGGCCTCCCCTGGACCTGCCTTAGTCCTCCCAGCTACTGTAGACCATTACCAAAGCACCACCACCACGATTGTAGGCCATCACCCTTTCGGCTGAAACAGAGCATCAGGGTAGGGTGTTCCCTACTCCTCTTTCTCCCTCTTGTGCAATCAATGTGAGCCCCTGGTCAATTCTAGGGGAGTTATGTACTTTATTTTTTATGCATAGTAGGTAAATCAACCCATACAGGGTGTTCATTCACCTAAACCATAGGTGTGGTGAACCCCTACGGGTGTTCCCATTTCTCAGAGTACTATAAGCCATCACAGAACCATCTAGGGGTCCCTTACATCATGAGGGAACCCCTAGTAATCCCTGTGCATAGCCCCCATGGGCATAAACCTGGTTTTGAAAAAAATTAGGAACGACGGTAATACCAGTACCGCGATTCCTGATAGAACCTGTTTTCCTTTTATCGGTGAACTGTCTACCGACACCCTGTTTTTTTGACTATTTTCAGATTGGCGGTAGAATAACTACCACCAATATGAACCTGCTATCGCAGTGGCTTTACAGCCTTGGGGGACCCACTCCAGGCATCCCCTGGGGCCCACACCAGACTCAGAAAACTCCTAGGAGTCTCCTCTACATTCCCATCATCTTGATTCACCCTGGGTTACACCTTAACCTTAGTTAACAGAGGCAAAAACACAGTTCCAAAACACTGTCCTTAATGTGGGTAATCCAATTACCGACATTAATTTTGTTTTATTTCTAGGCTTTTGTAGGGGCCCAGGCTTGGTAGGAGGCCACTTTAGGCCCTGCATAGCCCCTTGGGCCCACCTCAGACTGTACTTGACCCTTAACCACGGTTAAATACACCTCCAGTTACCATTTAACCCAATTAAGCACCCCTTAACCCCACAAACTTTAGGAAATTAAACAGAAATTCCTAAAATTAATCGGACCATAATCCTGACTTTGGCCCTCTCCCTAACCCTTGTTAGCAACCGTAACTATAGTTAAGCCCCCTTTAACCGTGGTTAGCAACCCTAATCGTAGTTATTTTCGATTTACGGCCTACCGGGCCTAAAAACCATGTCTATTGGACTATCTTCGGCCTACCGAGCCTCCCCTTAGCCTACCGGGCTACATCACATCCCCTTAACTATGGTTAGCAACCCTAACCATAGTTAGTTCAGCCTAGCCCCGGTTAGCAACCCTAACCCGGGCCGGACTCCATCCTAGTCTACTGGACTACCCCCTTAAGCCTACCGGGTTTGAATACCATGCACTTGACCCTCCTCAGTCAATCACACCCTAGTATATAGGACTAGTCTCAGTGTATCCCAGTGATAGATCGGCAGGAAAATGATTGGATCACTTTCACAGTGCACTCTGACAACCTCATCCGACGCTTCCAGTTAGCTTGGGGCAGCTCCAGAAGAGATCAATGGCCGGACTTCATGGTTACAGTAGGACTACCAACCAACTCAGCATACAGTCAGTGGGTAGATAATCCTGACATTCTACCCGGTATGCCTGCACCTAGTGAACTGCCGACGCCAGTCGCAGCTCCATCACAAGGAACCATACCCCTAGCAGAAATGGTGGTTCCCTAGATAGATTTCTTCCTGGAGAGACAGCTCCAGATCCAGTAGAAATAGAAAAGACTATGGAAAGCCCAGCATGCATTCAGGCAGTAAGAAGCGGAGCAAGGTCGTGAACTCCAAGCCGTGCAAGAACGGGTTGAACAATTAGAGCAAACAATCCAGTCTCTTTATAGGAGACGTAGAGGCGACGCAAGGAAAGTAGCCGTCATCCGGGCCTAACTGCACTTCCACCAAGAACAACTTGATAGTGTAAAGGTGGAGATGACCTCCCGTATCCAACAATTTGGATACCGTATGCTCAATGATACAGAAACCCTTACACACATGGAGGTTGAAGTCACATCCCTCCAGAAACAGATCATGGATCTTAAGGGTGTGCCCCGGCTACTTGACTACTTGATCCCCGAAGGGCCTGCCTAGGATCAAGTCTTTTCTTTTCCTTTTTGTTGAGTCACGCTCTCCCTGTACTCACTGCACTCTTCATGCATCAATGAAAAATCTCCCTTTCTAGCATTTGCTTTTTGTCATTATGCATAATCATGATTAGCCGTTGCATTCTTTTCAGTTCCATGAGCCGACTTGTGACTCGTTCTCTGACTGCGATTCTCACAGAAGCAGCAGCCACAGATGCAGTCTTGATAGAGGTACCAATTATAGAGTTAGTACCTTGCACAGCCCAATCAGAGAGCAGCTCTTACATAGCACAATCAGAAAAAGCAACGCAGATTCAATGGCAGAACCTGTGGACTAGCACCAACGAACCACTGAGATCCTACAGTCACATGACAGGGACATAACAACCATGCAGTTAAAGCTTGACAGTGTTTTAGAATCCCTGAAGATTCTAATTGGTACCTGAACCGAAGAACCCTCCACCCGGATCCCAATCGGAGAACCAACCGAGCAACCTATACCTGAGCCTCGCCCTTCCCCCTTCATCATAGCGGACCCTATACCGCAACAGGCGGAGGAGAGGAGTGTGACCAGTACGAAGATCAACCCAATGCCTCACACGTAAATCAGGACCTGCCATCATGCTCAGATCCTACCCCTTCCTTACAAGATGAAATCAAGCAGATGAAAGAAGAGATGAGAAGAATGAATGGTGCATCCACCAGTACAAGTCTATCACTGGAGGACTTAACTTTCTCATCAAGGGATACTGTTCCTGCAGGTTTCAAGGTCCCAGACTTTAACAAATATGATGGCTTGGGCTGTCCAAAACAACACTTGTAGTTGTACCGGAGGGACATGCTCCAGCATAACAGGAATCAGCCCTTGCTCATCCAGTACTTCCAGAAGAGTCTGAAGGGAGCAGCCCTCACATGGTGGATGTCTGTGGACAAGCAGAAGGTCAAGACTTGGCAAGATGCCATGAACAGCTTCGTGGAGTAGTACTCCTTTAACCACGAGCTTCGCCCTTAGAGGAACCAGCTTAAGCAGTTAAGCCAGCGTAGTAATGAATCATTTCTGGAGTATGCCACTCGCTGGAGGGAAATGGCAGCAAAGATCTTGACTCCTATCCCTAATGAAGAGATGACAGACATATTCATGGGAACTCTAAAGCAGCCCTACTCTACACTCATGGTGACCTTACCAGTGGTGGACTTTGGCACCATCATCAGGACAAGTGCCCGTATTGAGACTGCTATCAAGAGCGGGGCCATTAATTCCAATCTAGGACTTAATCCCCGCATGGCGACAGCCTCGTCCAGCAGAAACATTGGTCCATGGGACCATAGAAAGAAGGAAGATATACACATGGTTACTTCTACAACACCTATCCGACTACCAGGGCCAGCAGCTCAGCTGCAGGCAGTTATCAGGAATACCCGACCAACCCGGCTAGCCCAGGGGCAAAATCATCCTCCCAGAAACTTTACCCCTCTTCCATACACACTCAGCCAGTTGTTGGAATTCCTCACTAAGCAGAGTCTTCTCGAGTTGAGAGGCCCCACATCTCTTCTACCTCCAGATAAACAGAGCAAGAACTACAATGCCGATCATCACTACACCATTCACAGAGGCCTAAGCCATGCTACAGATTATTGCATAGGCCTGAAGTGAGCTATCCAAGACCTCTTGGATGACGGAAGGGTTAAGCTAGCTCCCAGCAACACCAGCATCAATCAGGAGCCACTGCCCCCACATAACAATCAGGTTAACTTTATTCAGTGGGAAGAGCTCAGTGCAGGGCAGCCAGGACCCAACACACCCGCAGTGAATGATGACATCATCGAGCCCTCTTACCGACCACCTGTCATAATCCCCTTCCTCCAGTAAAACATACAGACCATTCAGTCTCCAACCCAGAACCTGTCCTCGAATGGACCATCTACACCATTCCTTACCATACAAATTGGCCTACAGCTCCAGCTCAAGCCTTAACCCCTTCAGGCCTTGTCCGGATCCCTTACATCCCAGAGCCTCACTTTAACCTCAACTGAGTACCCGCTCCCCGCTCTCTCATCCTTGAAAGCGAGAGCATTGCCAACCTAACCCGATCTGGCCGGGTATATCAACCTCCTGTAACTGAGCTGGCAAAGGTGAAGAGTGCAGAGAAAGAGAAAGAGAAAGCAGGGGTATCAGACCCACAAAAGGAAGCAGTTGATTCAGCAATTTTATTGAAAATCCTAGAAAAAGTAGAGGAGTTCGATATCACTCAACAACTGAGCAAGGTCCTAGTACAGATATCCATCTTGGGTCTTCTTCTCACTTCAGAGCTGTTGGACATATATGCCCTCGAAAGCCAATAAAAGACTTTTCTATGTTGATTAGACAAGCATCATATTCACACAAGCAATTATAAAGGGTATTTATATTAATTACTGTCTCATATGATGAAGACATAAAGTTCCATAGGTAACATTGTAGGAAAATCATGCAAAGGTTGCGAGGAGATGTGATTTTCCGGTTCCTGGTAAACCTAATATTGTTCGAAGCCTCTAGAGTACTGGTTGGGCACCGTACTTCAACATGGCTTGCACATGTGTAGTTCTATGAGATAGTGTGATGAATCTCATTCACAGAGAGTGGTGACTCTTGACTAACATGTGAGCATATGTAGCAAGTACATAATACTGAACGGGGTCACTAGTGGATACCTTATGGAATACACTGTCAAATTGTATTAGGGTTATCCATTTGACAAATTGTCCTTAGACCTGAGAGGTTAACATCTTCTCAGACATTTGTCTATATGGCTTTGATGTGCCAATCGGCAATGTCCAATACATAGGACTAACTCCGGGTACGTTGGGTCATGTACACTATGTTTGGAGAAGTATGTAAACACTCAATAAGGAATCCACAACTCCTTAATTAGAGATAATGATATCAAGGTGATACTTGTTGAACTGAACTGTTAAATCCAGTACTTGTGTTTTTCGGTAAAATGGTCTTTATCGAAGTTGATATTTTTAATATGGAAAAGTATATATAAATATATATGTCAGTTCTTTTCTAATGTTTCTTCAAAAGTGTTTTGGAGGTTCAGTTCATTGAAAAAGTAATCATGAGAAAGGGTTCTATTCATAAGCTAGGGACTAAGACAGTGGAATTGTTCCAATCCCGAAAGCTTACAAGTGATATCGGAATGTGGAAGGATTTATTTGTAAATATATTGTAAGATGGTACTTACAAGCAATTCTCTAATTTCTGGAGGTTAATCACATTGTGTTAATGGACATTAATTGTGATTGGTGGAAGTCCAGGGACTTAGATAACATTCTATGATCCTAATGGAGTTTTAGGAAAGGTGTTTCCTAGTAACAATGCTTCAACCAAAAAGGTGAAGTACTTGGTCCCACAACCGAAAATAGGAGATTCCTTTAGATCCCACACACAAGGACCTTCTTAAAGTATTTAATTTAATTTATAATTAAATTAATTAATTAATTTCTCTAAGTAATCACTATATGTTATAGTGAAGCTCTAAAAGGTGGAATCACATTGGATGTGAAAAACCAAATGGGTAGGACCCATTGAGAATTATTATAAAAGAATAATTCAAGTGACCCATAGGGGTTTGGAACCCTAGGGGCGTGTGGAGTGGGACCCACCTAAGGTGAGACGCCTACTTCAAGGAGGAAATAATAATTGTTATTATTTATTTAATTAGTTTCTAATAACTAATATCCTTATTGGATAAGGTTAGTTAGTTAGTTAGAGTTAGTTACTAATTAAAGATTCATTGTTGGACAAGGATTCTATTAGTTTCTTACTAATCAAGGAATCCTAATTGGATTAGGATAAGGATAAGATTAGTTGGACACTAAGGGAGGAGATTAGTTTCTATTTTGATTATTCCTAATTAATTATATAGGAAACTAATTGAGGAATCCTTATTGGATAAGGATTAGGAAACTTTGGTTTCAAGCAACCAATGAAGCCTATAAAAGGGGTGGACGTCCAAGGCTTTGGATATAAGAAAATTTTCCAGAATTTTTCAGATTTGGAAACTTCTCCCCTCTCCTCAAACCTCATGCCCTCCCCTCTCTCTCCTTGAGGTGTACGATCACACCCATCTCTCTCTTCTTTTGTCTTCTTGATTGGATATAGAGGAAAAGAAAGAATTCATCTTGTTCATCAAGAAAGGTTCTTGATCAATAAAGATTAGATCTTTTATTCAAGATTCCTAGAGCTGGAAATTTGGAAGGGCCATTAGCTTCCATTAGAGAAAGCTTTAAAGGAAAAAAAAGGTTCGTGTGAATCGACAAGAGACTTGACACTTGTGAAGTTTTGCGAGTACTATTCTAACGTGGATTTGACTTAACAATTTCAAAGTCGCAAAGGTGAATGTTATTCTAACCTTCATTGAATAAAATCAATTAGAATCTTAGTCAGATCTTGAGATTCGATGTATGCCCCCCAAGAACTGTGTTTCTAAAATTAAAAAGAGGCATACTTTCAGTGGTATCAGAGCTAGGGCTATGCTTCTCTTTGATTTTTGAGTTTAATCAAGATTTATATCAAGATTGCCTCCCCTATGAATTTTGGTAGCCCTAATGAATCAATCTTCTAGATTCTTGATGATTAGATAATCATTGATCGGGTTAAGGGATCCCCCTCTAGTTATTGAGGGAGTAATCAAGCCCTTAGAAATTAGTGTGATACTAATTTCATTTTTGGATGATTTCAAAACCTCTCTTAATTCTATTTGGGATAGGTATATAGAGATATAAATTTGGTTAAAGCCCTTTAAGGATTTAGAGATCCTTTTTATATTAAATTAAATTTTTTAATTAATTCTTGAGAGCCAAGAGCAAGTTTTCCCTTTGATATATACCACTTAGATACCCATTGATATTTTGGCTAGCATATATAGATGAGATTTTATTTATTAAATGTTAATTAATAAATCTCATGGTGTTAGACGTCCTTGCTTAAGTATTCTTGGAGATTAAAGCTTATTTCGATTAAAATTGATTCATGGATTTTCGGATTTGTATTTGATTAGAAGAATCGATACAGTTTTGGTATTTCGGCCATAACTTTGTGACCGTAAGTCCGATTTAGGTCTGTCAGTATATCGTTTCGAAGCCGTCAAAAAGATCTACAACTTTTGTGAAGAAAGTTTTTCCAGAATCAATCGTTTTGAGGGTCAAAACTTGAGTCGAAAATATAAAACGGGAAAATGATTAATTTTTCAAGAGGCTTTCAAATTTTTCCTAAATTCCATTATTTGATTTGAGATCATGGGATGCTATTAAATCGTTTATTGGGCTATCAATTAATTAAATAGTTTAATTATTTGATTCGAGAGCACGGGCTGAGATTTAATTAAATTGTTTAATTATCTGCTTCGAGTTCACGGGCTATCATTTAATTAAATGTTAATTATGATATCATTTATGGTTCCCTAAAAAGTTTATGGGAATAATACCATAATTATTGTAGTTGATTTGGATCAATTACATGTGCTCAAAATTGGTTGAGATACAGGGTTTTATCTCAAGTGAATTTTAATTGATAGAGATCAATTATTTTATGGACATTTAATACTAGTGTTTAGGGTATTATTTTATTTAATTGTTAAATCAAATAATCCCTAAAGCAGTTGGCCATTATGGAAAATTTTGAATTCACCTATTATTGATTTTGAATCAATATAAAGTGATATTAAAAATTAGCAATTTGCTGATTTTTATTTTGGTCTTTGAATTGTTATTAGATCGAAATAATATGGAAGAGATTACATCCCTAGCCTAGCCGAATTTAATATGGTGTTTTTTATTTGTTTATCAATTGAGGAATGTGAGGATGAATTTTAGGGTTAGATTAAATCTCAGAGAAATTATTTCTCTTAATGATTTTCAAGCATTAAAGGAAAATTGTTTTCTTTTAATGATGATCTAAAAACCCTAAAAATTCATTCTAGACATGCTTGCTTTCTTTGCTCTAGGGTTTTTCTATTAAATGTTAATAGAGGCCTTAACCATATGGGAAATAGTTTCCCTAAGGTTAGCAAAACCCTTGTTGAGGTTATGGACTTTCTAAGTAATTTGTCATGCCATTTTATTATTCATAGTTGATGAATTGTTAATATATATTCTTGTTGAATAGTGGATGGGTTCCATGATCATGTTTTCTTCTTCTCTCTCTATTCTCTTCTTTTTCTTCTTATGAGTTGTGCTCCCCTTGAGCACCCTATTTTGGGTGGTTTCTCAAGGTTTATTATTTTGAATATGATGTAATCTTAGTATTAGGAGTTGCTGATTTTTCTCTATAGAGAAATCATATTGAAGATCGAAGATGATGGTGGTCGCATGGAGAATAAATCTTGGAAGGCGTTCTACAAGAGTAGTTGTAGGATTTCTAAGATAGCATGATCATGTGGACCCATTGTGCGGCTATATTATGTATTTCATGTGATGATTTGTTATAGCTTTTAGTTGCTTAGAAAAATCCATAACCCTTGTGATAATGTGATTATCGTTTTTTTGTACAAATTTTGGATAATTGGATCAAACCCCACAATATGTGTTTTGTTGAAACATAAAAAGTTTGTGTTTAAATAAAACACATTATTATAGCCCTTTTGGACATGATTCATATAGTCCATGTTGAAATTTTTACGTGGAATATGTTACTTGCATGATTATGAGATAATTGTGCCTTAATTGGCATAGATGTAATCTAACAATATTCACGATTATGGGAAGTGCTTGAGTGACACTTATAGACCCTAGTAGAGGTCTTATAGAGTTGTTTAAAGACTCCCGTAATTTCTTTTAGACTTAGGGTTGGTGAACCCTAATGTGCTAAAAATAATTCGTAAAGAATTAAAGGGTAATATAGTCCATTTTGACTTATGAGCTTTAGTAATGCACATGGACACTTTATAATTGTTATTCTGGGCCCATGGTGCTTGGTATGACCAATGGTCCATCATATGGATGTATGAACCATTTAAAGCCCACTGATGTTAAAAATGACCTTTGTACCCTTGGATTAGATCCATTAAGATTTCTAGGGCTAGTGGGAGTTCATTGGAATTAGTTTGATCTAATTAAAACGAAATTTGATTTATTATCATGTGATGATATTTATATATTGTTCTATGCATGTGATGCAATGATAAATATTGTGAATGCTTATGATATATGCATTAGATGTATAATTTGTTCATAATATTCTGTTTTCCCTCATGAAAAATATTAAGTGAATTAAATGGGCTAATCTATCCTATTAGATAATGTTGCCCTATGACCTTCCATTATCAATAAGACTAGGAATTGATTAGCCCGAGTCTTGTCTCTCTGACAGGAATCAGACATAATTCAGTCTAAATTAAACTCCTAGTGTTTTATTTCTATAGTAGATAAGAATGTGTATGGCCTGATAGGAAGTGTCAACTAGCATGGGGGCATATTCCTACTTGATCATATGACAACTGAGAATAATGGGTTTCACTTAACCAAGGACCATGACGGCTGACAGGTGACAGTCATGTTATCCTTGGAGGGCCATTAGCTTCCATTAGAGAAAGCTTTAAAGGAAAAAGAAGGTTCGTGTGAATCGACAGGAGACTTGACACTTGTGAAGTTTTGTGAGTACTATTCTAACTTGGATTTGACTTAACAATTTCAAAGTCGCAAAGGTGAATGTTATTCTAACCTTCATTGAATAAAATCAATTAGAATCTTAGTCAGATCTTGGGATTTGATGTATGGCCCCCAAGAATTGTGTTTCTAAAATTAAAAAGAGGCATACTTTCAAGAGCATCACAGTAGGCAACTGCTCTGGGTATTCGGTAATGCTTATGTAACACCAGACATAACGCCTGAGAAACTGGGGTAAATGGTAGGGCAAAACCTCGAACCCAAAGTCATCTCTTTCATAGAAGAGGAGATACCGGACAGCGACAGGGACCACACCCGGGCTTTGTACATCGTAGTTCAGTGCATGGACCGAACCTTATCATCAGTGCTCATCGACAATGGCTCCAGGCTAAATGTCTGCACACTCTCCACACTACAAAACCTGGGCCTGAACCTTAGTCAAGTGAAGAAGAGACCTATGACCATCAGGGCCTTTCATAATACAACCCGGCAGAACCTGGGTGACATCGATTTGACCATCGGGGTCGGACCAGCTCAATTCTCAACAAACTTTCAGGTTGTGAACGTGCCAGCCTCTTTCACTCTGCTCCTACGGAGGCCATGGATCCACGCGGTCAGGTTCATTCCCTCCTCTTTGCACCAAAGAATCAAGTTCATCCAGGTTGACCGTTGAGTTGTCATTCATTCTGAAGAATTGGTAAGTTCCTTTGGGGACATCCAAGAGCTAGGGCAAGGCACTACCTTAATGACATTCTAGTTCGAGCAGGTTAGTTCTATCGCCCAGGTAGAATAACAAAGCAAGCAGGCAGTGCCACATTTTGTAAGAATGATGGTCAAAATGAACTACCAGCCCGAAAATGGTCTCGGGACCAAGAATCAGGGCATGAAGAAGAGGTACACACCCCCTCGCTATACACCTCCCTATTGTTTGGGGTACAGGCCCAGATAGGAGGATTACCTCTCCAAGCTGACTAGGAAGAGCAGACAGTCGGCGAAACCTGTTCCCGGTGAGAATCTTCGAAACCTACCTAGAAACCTCTGGTGCACCCATTGCTTTAACACCCCAACCCAGTGACAAGTCTTCAGGGATTCCAGATCCAGAAGTGTTGCATGGCCCAGATGTTCGACGAGCTAACTGTCGAAGATGCTATTGAAGCAGAATATCTAGCGGGAGAGCAGGTCTGCACCCTCTCCAACAGCACCGAAGCGTTCTCCAGTCACCAGCCACTGATCCGTTGGTGCACTGAGGCTCTCACCATCGAGGCCAGCCAGGGTTGGGGCAAGCACAGTGCAGGACAGGTTGGTCCGAGACATCAGTGATCTAACATCACCATTCTCCTTCATCTATCTCTCTTTTGCACTCATGTGTAAAATCCAAAAGTCAGGCCACTATCGGCCTCTTTTTGTTTGAGTCTTTTTGTAACAAGTCATAATTTTAATGAAAATCAGATTGTTTTGACTCAAAAATCATGTTTTCGAAAAAAAATTTCATATTGGCTGAGGATGAAATCACACGGACTCTTCCCCTGGAAGGCTTAGTGTCCTGAAGTCAACAAAATCATCATCATCAAAGCATGCTAAACTGAAGCTAATTGATTTACCAGGAAATTACCTTTGATAGGGCTACCCTTCAAACCCTCCTTCAACTCTCCAAAGTAGAGTATGACTCAAAACAGGAAGAGGAACCCCCTTAGGAAATTCTAGACCTCCTTGAGCACAGCGAAAGACTCCTGTATTCATACAGGGAAGACACTAAAACAGTTAATCTGGGATCCGTAGACAACCCCTGGCTAGTCAAGATTGGCACAAGCATGAGCCCGCAACAGAGAGCAGATATGATCTATTTCCTGAGAAGCTACAGTGATGTCTTCGCCTGGTTATATACAGATATGCCAGGCCTAGACCCAACATTGGTGGTACACAAACTACCCCTGAACCCTAACATCAGACCAGTAAAGCAGAAACTGAGACAGATGAAGCCCGAATGGTCACAGAAGGTCAAGGAAGAAGTTAAGAAAGAGATCAGCGCAGGCTTCCTGGTAGTTGCAACTTACCCTAAGTGGTTTCCCAACATCGTATCGGTACCAAAAAAGGATGGAAAAGTCCAAATGTGTATTGACTACTGAAATCTGAACAGGGCAAGCCCCAAGGACTACTTTCCTCTCCCGCACATCGACATTCTGGTCGACAATACTGCAGGACATGAGACTCTCATTTATGGATGGTTTCTTTGGATACAACCAGATCAGGATGACAGAAGAAGACATGGAGAAAACCTCCTTTATCACACTTTGGGGCACATTCTGCTACAAGGTCATGCCCTTCGGACTCAAAAACGTAGGGGCCACCTACTAGAGGGCCATGATAGCCTTATTCAACGACATGATCCACAAGTCCACTGAAATCTTTGTGGATGACATGATCATCAAGTCTCCTACTACCGAGCAGCACCCAGAAGACTCGAAGAGACTCTGCGACAGACTCCGAGAGTACGGCCTGAGACTGAATCCAGTCAAATGTGTCTTTGGAGCCTCATCAGGAAAACTCCTTGGCTTCATAGTTAGCAAGAGAGGCATTGAGATCGATCCAGCTAAAGCTAGAGCTATCATCGAAATGCCAACACCCCAAACTGAAAAAGAAATCCGTGATTTCCTGGGCAGAATTTAGTACATCAGCAGATTCATTTCTCAGCTCACTCCGATATACGAGCCGATCTTCAAGCTTCTCCGGAAGAACACACTAATAGTCTGGACAGCAGAATACCTGGAAGCCTTTGACAGAATCAAACAGTATCTTCTGAATCCTCCAGTACTTATGCCATCTACACCAGGACGGCCACTGCTACTCTACATCTTTGTACAAGAAACCTCCATGGGGTGCATCCTGGCATAACATGACGAGACAGGTAGAACAGAACAAGCCATCTACTACATCAGTAAGCGCCTGCTAGAGTATGAAGAGCAGTACAACCCTCTTGAGAAGACATGCCTAGCACTAGTCTGGGCTACTCAGCGTCTTCGGCACCATCTGCTTTCCTACCCGGTAATTCTGATCTCCCGATGTCTAATGATGTTATTTGAACTCGACATCACATACGTGACACAGAAGTCAATCAAGGGGCAAACGATAGCCGATCACCTTGCCCATAGTCCAACACAAGACTATACGTCTGTACATGATCAGTTTTCAGACGAAGCCATCTTGTATATAGAAGCCGATGAACTAGAATACTTCGGCTGGGAGTTATACTTTGACGGAGCTACAAACAGTTATGGCCACGGGGCAGGAGCAGTCCTGATCTCACCTAAGGGAGGACACCTCCCTATCTCAATCAAGTTGAAGTTCAGATGCTCCAACACTGAGGCAGAATACGAGACGTGTATAGCCAGACTGAAAGAAGCCTTGAATATTGGGATTGAAGAGGTAGACGTCTACGGTGACTCATCCTTAGTAATCTATCAGGCGAATGAATCTTGGGCCATCCGAGAAGCAAGGCTAGTCCTATAGTTGGCCTACCTCAATCTGCTAATCAGTGAATTCAGGAGAATTAGCTTCAATCACAGGTCCAGGAACCAGAAAAGATTCGTCGACGCACTGGCCACTCTTGCTTCCATGGTACAGATCCCT
Organism: Tetracentron sinense; assembly: GCA_015143295.1. Lineage (NCBI taxonomy): Eukaryota > Viridiplantae > Streptophyta > Magnoliopsida > Trochodendrales > Trochodendraceae > Tetracentron > Tetracentron sinense. The sequence continues at coordinate 32,867,032 of CM026571.1, forward strand.
GCAGATGTCATGCTCAGGCCGATCGAAATTCAACAACAGGATCAGCCTGCTTATTGCTTTTAGATTGAGGAAGTATCGAACAATAAGCCTTGGTATATAGACATCAAGCAGTATCTCGAAGATGGGACCTTCCCCCTCGATGCCACCAAAACAGACCACCTGGCAATCAGAAGACTGGCCATCCAGTTCATCCTATCAGGGGGCATCTTGTACAAAAGGTCGCTGAACCTACTCTGGCTCAGATGCCTAGATACCAGTGAAGCAGAACGGGTAGTCGAAGAAGTTCACGGAGGAACTTGCGGCCCACACATGAACGGATTGATGTTGTCTAAGAAGATACTCAGACTAGGCTACTATTGGTCCACCATGGAATCAGATTGTCGCAAGTAGTGCAGAAGTGCCATCAGTGCCAATTCATTTTGGTAGCAATCAATTATTTCACAAAATGGGTCGAGGCAGCCTCTTATGCTAGCGTTACAGCCTTAGTGGTTCAGTGTTTTCTGAAAAGGGATATCATCTGCCTATATGGGGTCCCGTATGAGATTGTAATAGATAATGCTCTCAACTTCTGCAACAAAGGGATGACTGATCTCTGCCAAAAATTCAAGATCCAATATCACAACTCTACGCCATACAGGCCACAGACCAATGGTCCAGTTAAAGCCGCCAACAAGAACCTGAAGAAAATCATAGAGAAGATGACCACCAAGTACCCTGCCTGGCATGAGATGCTCCCTTATGCACTCATGGCCTACAGAATGTCTATCCGAACCTCGACAAGGGCAACACCATTCTCTCTGGCCTATGGTATGGAAGCAGTCCTCCCCATCAAAGTACAGATTCCATCATTCCGGGTGTTAATGGAAGCAGAACTCTCAGAAGCAGAATGGGCACAAACCCGGTATGAGCAGTTGAATTTGATTGAAGAGCGGCGACTGAAAGCCATCAACCACTCTCAAGCCTATCAGAGGCGCATGGCTAGGGCATTCAACAAGAAGGTCAAGTCAAGAAGTATCAAGATCGGTGACCTGGTTCTCTGAAAAATGTTGCCAAACTGCCCTGACCCAAGGGGCAAGTTCACTCCCAACTATAAAGGCCCACACGTCATCCGAGACAAATTCTCCGGCGGTGTCCTTCGACTTGGACGTATGAATGACGAAGACCTCCCAGAGCCCGTCAACATGGACAAAGTTAAAAGATACTACGCTTAGGGTCTAGATTAGATAGGCGCTGTGCACTTGTAGTTTTACCAGGAAATGACAAGAGGCCATCCTTGGTACACTCTTCATCCCTCTTTCCTTTAACCCGTTTACAAATCAAATAAAATTTGCTAGTTAGCCCCTCGAGCCTGACAGCCCTTCTTTCATTACACCTTTTTCAGGGACACCCTCCCTCGCCCTCCGCGGCATTGGCCTAAACTACATTATGACCTGATCCTGCAAAAGGGTACGTAGGCAACCTGTCAAATCAAGTGCGGTCACAAATGGGGTATCCACTCCTGGACTCTCCCTAAACGGAGTCCCTCTTTCCCCTAAAGGAGTCATCAACTCTCCCCAAACAGACGATGGCCAGGAAATGACCCTAAAGGGGGGTGAATAGGGTCTAAGGCAGATTTAAAAAACAAAATAAGAGTATGAACTACAAGTTCAAAGAGTGGAATAGAGTATAATATGCAGCAAGATAAAAACAATGGAATATTAAAAGAAAGAGAAGAGATACGAAGAGTGCAAACTCAAGATTTGTTCTCGAGGTTCAGTAAACCAACCTACTCCCCGCCTCAGCTTCCAGCTAGAGGATTCACCACGATTCCTTAATCGTACAGGCTCCTTCACAGGTGGAGTCCAAACCCTTACAATCTCTCTTTACAGGTCGAGATATTACCTTTTAAGCTCTCCTTTAGGCCGAGCTGAAACCTTTCAAGAGTGCAACCCTCTCTTGATATGGCTGAAGCAACAGCTTTAGTGTAAAAATCCTGGATTCTTGACTAATCTCAATAAATAAGTTTTGGATTGAAGATCCGAATTGAAAGCTCCTTGAATGAGCTGGATACGAGTGAAATACAAACTCTAATAAAGTCTCTCAAAGAAAGTAGACTAGAATGAGCTTAAGAGAAACTTTTTGGGGATTTTCTAAGTGTGAGAGTGAGTGAAAATCAATAGCAGTGAATAAGTGATTAATATGAGTTATTGCTATGATCAAGAGTTGTTTGTAGTTCATAAATGAACTCCTTTTATAGCATTTGATCAAATAGTACCGTTGGGGAAGCATTAAATGCTTTTAGGTCCGTTACAAACTAGCCGTTAAAAATTTTTTCGGTTTCAAACATGATTTCGTCGACGAAGTGGAGTTCCCACTTGAGTTCGTCGCCGAATTCAAAAGACAGAATTGGATTTCAAAAAATCCTAAAACGACTTCGTAGCCGAATCTTAACCCAACCAAAGATTTCGTCGCTGAAATCAGGAGGCAGAACTGAATTAAGAAAATTCTGTCATGACTTCGTCGCCGAATTTGATTTTCCCAGAGAATTCGTCGACGAATTCAGAGTGAATATTCTGAATTCAGTTTAGGATCAGACCGAACGGATGTGATTTTGCATTTTGTCTTCAATGGTCTTGACTTGGACTAAGGTTTCTTCTTGAATCTTCATCTTGTATTGAGTTAAACTTCCTCTTGGGTAATTTCCATCCTTTGTTTTTCATGATTGGAGTGCTATCAACTTTATGTAATCTTAAATGTTCACGCACTTAAACGAGTTTATTAGTATGAAATATTTCATGATATTATTATGTTATTATCAAAATTATTAGGGGTACTTATGGTTGTAACCCTGAGGCTAACAATCTCTCCCTTTTTGATGATGACATAACAATGTAATGAAATTAGGTTGAGCTAGGGCTGTTAACGGATCGGATTCGGACCGGATCTGCCTAGATCCGAATCCGATCCGATTAAGAATCCGACTGATCCGAATCCGATCCGAGATCCGTCGGATCATGAAGTAACCAATCCGAATCCGATCCGATTATATATCGTCCGATCCGAATCCGATCCGAGTAAGGTTATTTTTCAAAAAAAAAATCTATTTTAATAATAAAAAATCTAATAATACCTTAATTAATACTAATTAATGTTAATTTTTTTTAAAATTAATATTTTATACATAGAAAATCTAAATAATATATTTAAAATAATTAAAAATTATTATTATTATCGGATCAGATTTTAATCGGATCGGATCACCCTATATCCAGATCCGATCCGATTATAATCGGATTCCACTGATCCGATCCGAATCCGATCCGACGGATCACATATAGGGTCCAAAGTCCGGCTAATCAGATCGGATTCGGATCGGATCCGGATCATGATCCGGTCCATTGACAGCCCTAGGTTGAGCTCCCCCTCACGACATGTTTTTCATAAAAACTTTGAGGTAAGCTCCCCCTACGCATATGCATTTGTAAAAATAATCACAGTTATTATTTAGATGCATATTTATGATGAGTTAAAGGATATATCACCCTGGTTATGTACCAAAAAAAGTTGTACAAAGATAAGTTTCAATTTTAATTTTTCTTCGCAACATATTAGATCCAGACAAGAATAGAATTATGTAAGCGAAAGACATATTATGTGTGTACTGCCAAAGATGCAAAAAAAAACATCATATTTCAAATAGTTCAAATGTCATTTCATTTATCAATCATCAAATTTAAAATTTCATTACATTTCATGTTTCTCCTCCTATGGCAACATCAAAAAAATGAAAAAAAATTACAGCCTGTCTGCTTTCTGCTTTTTGAGGAGGTCTGCAACCTTTGTGAGGACATCTTCTGATTGCTCAGCTGGATCGGAGTCATCATGGGAGTCTGAAGGAGAGGAGGTGGTATCTGAGTCGGAAGGAAGGGAGATGATAGGGGAATCAGTAGCTGGACCCCTTTTGGAGGGGGTTACCTTCATTGTTCTCGTGCCTTTGGAAGAAGAGGGAGCTTAGAAGGAGGCTGAGAAGAAATGGCTCCACTAGCCAGACTAACCAGAAAATTATTCATTTTCTTCAACTCATCAGTGGCCCGCAAGGTAATTGAGGCAGCTATGGAGTCATGCTCTGCCATATCCAAAAGAAGCTTGCCTTGAGTCTTTAACTGAAGAGCTGATGATTCTACAATTCCTTGGATTGTCTTTGTGACCTTCTCCATTCGGATACTTTCTTCAGATTGTTCTGCCCCTAATCTATGAAGAAATGAAGACACAGAGTCAACTCTATCTTTGGTGACTGAGGTATCCGTGTTAACTGTTCCTAAGACAGAGTAGGTGGCATTGGCACACTCTCTAAGATCATTATGCACCATGGCAAGAGAAGACTGGACTGCTTTGGGGAGTTTGCTCATCTCAGACTCAAGAGCTGCAAACCGGGAGAGAGTAGAGGAATGGAGATTCTAAAAATTTTCCCTTGATTCGATTTGAATGGCAGTAAGATTTTCCCTTGTCTCTGTCATGAAGGAGAGCAGGGATGCTCTTATTTCCTCTTGAAAAGCCTGCTGGCTCATCCTCATTTCCAATTGAAACTGCTCCAAGCTGGAGGACATGGAGGCAATCTGCCCTGCCATGATGTTCAGCTGCTCATCTGAAGCTGCTGGCCTACTAGGTACCTCGTAGAACTGATCAGGGTCCTCAAAATGAGGAGACACCTGTCTATGAGAACTCTCGGGAATCTCTCCAGCATCCACGAAATCAGACTAGTCAGGCAACTCATCTCTAGGGTGCTGCTCACCCTGAAGCTCATCTGCAGGATCCTCTTCTGGTACTGGCTGCTGCTCAGCTTGAGGTTCCTCCTCTGGCACTGATGCTTGCTGCTGCTCATCCTGAAGTTCTGCTATAGGTGCAAATGAAGAGGTAGGAATAGATGAAGAGGGAGCAGAAGTAGGCAAAGAGGAAGTAGGGATAAGAGCTGGAGTGCTAGAAGGAAGGGAGGTGGACTGAGAGGCAAAGGTTTTGGGAGTCCAAACCTTCTGGGAGTCATTCCAAATATAGCCCATTCTTTGAATGGTTGCTTTGCTATAAATGGAGGAATCATCAGGGGTGACAATGACAATTTGAGATGCTAAGGGAACATTGAAGTGTTTAAAGATTTTAGTCAGAGCCTGACTAAAAGGGAGACATCCTGATTTTCTCTTGAATGCATCATCCATACAATGGACAATGATGTAGGAGAGATCAATGGGTGTGGTGGTTAGGATGCACCACATAAGGAATATATAGAAGTAGGTGAGATACTCCCTATCACCAGCCCTGGGAACTAGGTTATAAGTGATTATGTGGTGAAGGAGTCTAGTAGTGAGGGTAAGATCTTTAACCTTAGGTTGAAAAGGAGAGGTGAAATCTAGGTTTATGCACATCATGTTCAGTGCTTCAACCACATCAAATCTTTCATGACTGGTCCACTGACCATTCACAAAAGTTTGAAGGGTACACTGAGGGATTTTTAAAATTGAGTGCAATTGATTTAAATGAAAAGAAATGTTTTTACCTAAGACAAATGAAGCAATAAGTGATTCGGATTGATTGAAATAGAAGTGAGTGTAAAAGAGTTTGACCAACTCAGGAAACATGGGTTCATTAGATTCAAGAAATTTATCCCATTTTAGGACAGAAAAGAGAGTTTTTATGGGTTCGACCCCATAGGCATCAAAACTAATGAAATTAACGATTTTACCATACAGAGGGGAACGTGATAGGAATTTTTCTTTGAATAATTTCTCGAACTTTGCTTCCTTGAACTTTACTGGGACTGGAGTTGAACTTGAGGCCAATTCTTTTCCTTTATCAGTTCTTGATTTCTTCTTTGGTGGCTCCACGGATGCATTCTTCACTCTAGGAGGCATTTTCTGAGAGATTTGGGAAGATTTGCTAGATCTTGGAACAAAGAAGGGTGTACGAGCAATGGAATAGGGACTTTGGAGGGAAAGATTAGGTTTGAAAAAAGTTTAGATTTTGGGGGTTACTATTTATACACACGACTCAATTCGTCGCCGAAATGGGTTTCGTCCCTGATTTTGTCGCCGGAATTGAGTTGGGAGCCCTAATGTATTTAATTTCAGATTGACTTCGTCGACGAAATGGATGACTCATCTAGGTTCGTCGCCGAAATGGGTACAGAAAACATTCTGTTTTCTATATTTCCCAAAGATTCGTCCCCGAAATCATATTCTAGATTGAATTCGTCGCCAAATTCAGTCCTGAATATGAAGAATTGATTTCTCTTTAGTTTTCTACCTATTTTCCTTTAAGTCAAAGATTCATCAAGACATCTAAAATTATCATAGCGTATTCAAATCAATCTATTAAATAATCAAGCAAGTTATAGGCAGATCAAATCAAAGATTTCAATTTTTGATTACTTTTGATCTTGATTAAGTTAGATCATTTAGACTAGTCATTCCCAATTCTCTTCTCAAAGCACTGAACCTATCAGATTGTAGAGTTTTGGCAAAGATAGCAGCAAGCTGATTAATAGTATTAACAAATTCCAAGATAACATTTCTATTTTGCACATGATCTCTAATAAAGTGATATCTTATTTCTATGTGTTTAGTTCTTGAGTGTTGAATGGGATTCTTAGTCATGCAAATTGCACTTGTATTATCACACTTAATAGGAATTTTAGTATAGATAAGCTTAAAATCTTCTAGCTATTGTTTCATGTAGAGATTTTGAGCACAACAAAGTCCAGCCGCCATGTATTCAGCCTCAGTTGTGGATAAGGCCACTGAATTTTGTTTCTTACTAAACCATAAAACAAGAGAATGTCCTAAAAAGTGACAAGTTCCACTAGTGCTTTTTCTATCTACTTTGCATCTAGCAAAGTCTGCATCTAAATAACTTATTAGATCTAAGATTGTGTCTTTTGGATACCATAAGCTTAAATCAATTGTTTCAAGAAGTATCTAAAGATTCTTTTTACAGCAGTTAAGTGAGATTCTTTTGGACAGGATTGGAATCTTGCACAAATGCAGACACTAAACATAATGTCAGGTCTACTTGCAGTGAGATACAAAAGACTTCCAATCATGGCTCTATAGAGTTTTTCATCAATATTTTTTCCTTTTTCATCCATATCAAGTTTGGTTGATGGACTCATAGGAGTATCCATTATTTTAGTGTTTTCCATTCCAAACTTTTTAAGTAGTTCTTTAGTATATTTAGCTTGATTAACGAAAGTTCCTTGTTTGGTTTGTTTGATTTGAAGTCCTAAGAAAAATGTTAATTCATCCATCATGCTCATTTCAAACTCTTTTTGCATTGTTTTAGCAAACATTCTACAGAGAGATTCATTTGTTGATCCAAATATGATGTCATCTACATAGATTTGAATTATTAGCATATCATCATTTTTGGTCATTATGAATAAAGTTGTGTCAATTTTACCTCTTGTGAATCCGTTTTCAATTAAGAAGCTACTTAGCCTATCATACCAAGCTCTTGGAGTTTGCTTTAATCCATATAAGGCTTTAGTTAGCTTAAATACATGATTAGAGAATTTATGATTTTCAAAGCAAGGTGGTTGATTTACATACGTTTCTTCATTAATGTACCGGTTTAGAAATGCGCTTTTTACATTCATTTGATATAATTTAAACTCTTTATGACCAGCAAATGCAAGTAACATTCTTATAGCTTCTAGTCTAGCAACCGGGGCAAATGTTTCATCATAATCTATCCCCTCTTCTTGGTTGTAACCTTGAGCTACTAATCTTGCTTTGTTTTTAACTACATTCCCATTTTCATCCTTTTTATTTCTAAATACCCATTTTGTTCTAATAATAGATTTATCATTTGGTTTAGGTACTAGTTCCCAAACTTGATTTATAACAAATTGATTTAACTCTTCTTGCATAGCAATGCCCCACGATTCATCTTCAATAGCTTATAAGGCATTTTTAGGTTCAATTTGACTTAGGAAAGCAAGGTTCATTAGATTTGTTCTTGTTGTAACCCCTTGTTCCATATTACCAAGTATTAGATCCTTATGGTGATCTTTTATTAATTTTCAAGCTTTAGGAAGTTGATAGGATTCTTCATTTTCAATTCCTTCTTCATTATCTATTTCAATGGAGTTGTTACTTGATTTTTCTTTTTCTTGATCATTTTTATTTTCTTTGTTGATTTCTAAATTAGATATTGTTTTTGGAAGATTATCAATTTCATCATCCATATCAGTATTGATTTTTTTAAAAGGATTTGATTCATCAAAAACTACGTGAATTGATTCTTCAACAATTAATGATTTCTTATTAAATACTCTATAAGCTTTGCTATTAGTAGAGTATCCTAAAAAGATTCTTTCCCCAGATTTAGCATCAAATTTCTTAAGATGTTATTTATCATTAAGTATGAAGCGTTTACATCCAAACACCTTAAAATAACTTATATTAGAGATTCTTCCATTCCATAGCTCATAGGGAGTTTTATTTAGATTGTTTCTTATAACAACTCTATTAATTACATAGCATGAAGTGTTAATGGCTTCAGCCCAAAAATAATTTAATAATTTATTTTCATTAAGCATTGTTCTAGCTATTTCTTGAAGAGATCTATTCTTTCTTTCTACTACACCATTTTGTTGTGGAGTTCTAGGTGCTGAAAAATTATGATTAAAACCATTTTCATCACAAAATGATTCAAGTTCTTTATTTTTAAATTCTCCTTCTCTATCACTTCTTATGTTATTAATAGAATAACATTTTTCATTTTGAACTCTTTTACAAAACTTTTTAAATAGAGAAGGTGCTTCATTTTTATGAGAAAGAAATAGTACCCATGAGTATCTTGAAAATCATCCACTATAACAAAAGCATAAGTTTTTTCAGCTAGGCTAGCTACTTCATTTGGACCAAAAAGATCCATATGCAAAAGTTCTAAGGGCCTAGTGATAGAAATCATTTTCTTGGTTTGAAATGAAGATTTTATTTGTTTTCTAAGTTGACAAGCATCACAGATTTTATCTTTGATAAATTTAGTCTTAGGTAATCCTTTAACTAATTCATTTTAGAGAGTTTAGACAAAAGATCCATACTAGCATGTCCTAGTCTCCTATGCCATAGTCAACATGCTTCATCTATAGCAGAAAAACATATCATGTTTTGAGATTTAAGTGCATCAAAATCTAAGGTATAAACATTTTCATTCCTATGTGCTACAAACAAAGTATTTAGATTATCTTTATCCTTAGTCATGCAGATATTTGACTTAAATGAAACATTCAATCCCTTATCACAAAGTTGACTAATACTTATGAGATTATGCTTAAGACCATTAACGAGTAGTACATTCTCAATAAAAATAGATTTTTTCTTACCAATGTTACCTATGCCGATGATCTTCCCTTTGGCAATGTCTCCAAATGTCACATGACCGCCATCCTTTGGAGTGATTGATGCAAACAGTTCCTTGTTCCCGGTCATATGCCTTGAGCATCCACTGTCCAAGAACCATGTTGTCTTGGAAGTTCTTGATTTGAAGCATACCTACACATCCAATTCAAGTAACTCCAAGATACTTTCCCCCCGATACCCAAACAGTTTTGGATGGTACCCAAAGTGATCTGGGTTGTGGTTTGGGAGGATTAGTTCCCTTGGGAACCCATATCATTCTTGGTCCTTTATGGTTAGTTTTTAAAATAGAAGATGTTCCTTTTGGAACCCAAACTTTTCTAATTATTTTACCATTATAAAATGAGGTAGATGGTGGAGTTTGGTGACTACTTAATTTTGTAAAGAAGTTTTGATAATCTTTTTGTTTTGAAAAAATATTATAACCAAGTCCAGCCTTGTTAAAAACACATCTTTGTTGTCCTAAAAATATTTCTAGGTTCTTTTGACCATTTATGAATGTGAGGACAGTATTGGTCAAATCATTGACTTTAACTTTTAACTCATCACATTCACATGGTGAGTTATGAGGAGCATTTTCAATATCATTTAATTTCTTACTCAATTTCTCATTCTTAATGGCTAACACACTCTTTTCTTTTTGTAGATTTTCACATGATAGTGAGAGAGTGTGGATTTCCCTTTTAAAGGATTTATTTAATTTAGCTATTCTACCAAATTCAATATAAAGTTCATCAAATGCTTCTCTTATTTCATCATATGAGAGAGAATCATTTGGGGAAGAAGTTACCTCATCCTCATTTGCCATGAGGCACAAATTTGCCACTTCTTCATCACTTGAATCTCCTGATTTGCTTCCCTCTGAGTCATCCCAAGTTGCCATCATAGCCTTCTTCTTATACTTTTGGCTTTTCTTGAGTTGAGGGCAGTCAGTCCTTATGTGGCCTGACTTCTTACATTTATAACAGGTGAAAGGTTCCTTCTTGCTAGATTCAGCTTTGTTCACTTCTTTTGAGAACTCCTTCTTGTATGGTCTCTTTTTGAAGTTCTTTTTATGCTTGAGGAACCTTTTGAACCTTCTTGCCATCAAGGCTATATTTTCATTATCACTGCTGGTTTCCTCATCACTGATTTCAACTTGAGTAGACTTGAGAGCCAGCCCTTTCTTGGTTCTAGGTTCATCATAAGAGATCCCAACAGCTCATCCATAGGCAGTTTGGTGAGGTCCTTAGCTTCTTGGATTGCTGTTACTTTTGGAGTTTATTCCTTGGGCAATGATCTTAAAATCTTTCTCATATTTTCTGCATTAGAATACACTTTACCCAGAGATTTAAGACCATTTAAAATGTTATAAATCTGGTGAACATATCACCGATAGATTCTTCTTTCTCTATTTTAAATAAATCATACTTGTGAACAAGCATGCTAATCTTTTCTTCTTTAACCTGATTAGTCCCTTCATAGGTGACTTTCAGTTTATCCCATATTTCTTTAGCAGAGTCACATCCAGAAAATCTGTTAAATTCTTGGGGACTTAAAGAATAGTAGAGGTTGCTAATAGCTTTAGCATTGATTTGAATGAGCTTAATGTCAGCTTCATTCCATTCTTCCTCTACCTTAGGAATTCTGACATCATCCACAATTTTTGTGGGAAGATGAGGGCCATTGACTATTACTCTCCAACACTCATAATCTAGAGCTTGAATGTAATACATCACCCTAGTTGTCCAATAGTTATAATTTTCTCCATTAAACAATGGTGGTCTAGTGGTGGACCGGTCTTCTCCTAGGCTTGTTGCAAATACATTGTTTACCATAATAAAATCGATTACTCAAATTGTTTAGATCTCATTAGAGTATTAGGCTCTGATACCAATTGTTGGCCAGGAAATGACCCTAAAGAGGGGTGAATAAGGTCTAAGGAAGATTTTAAAAAAAAAATAAGAGTATGAACTACAAATTCAAAGAGCGGAATAGAGTATAATATGCAGCAAGATAAAACAATGGAATATTAAAAGAAAGAGAAGAGATAAGAAGAGTGCAAACTCAAGATTTGCTCTCGAGGTTCAGCAAACCAGCCTACTCCCCGCCTCAGCTTCCAGCTAGAGGATTCACCACGATTCCTTAATCGTACAGGCTCCTTCACAGGTGGAGTCCAAACCCTTACAATCTCTCTTTACAAGTCGAGATATCACCTTTCAAGCTCTCCTTTAGGCCGAGCTGAAACCTTTCAAGAGTGCAACCCTCTCTTGATATGGCTGAAGCAACAGCTTTAGTGCAAGAATCCTAGATTCTTGACTAATCTCAATAAATAAGTTTTGGATTGAAGATCCGAATTGAAAGCTCCTTAAATGAGTTGGATACGAGTGAAATACAAACTCTAATAAAGTCTCTCAAAGAAAGTAGACTTGAATGAGCTCAAGAGAAACTTTTTGGGGATTTTCTAAGTGTGAGAGTGAGTGAAAATCAATAGCAATGAATAAGTGATTAATAGGAGTTATTGTTGTGATCAAGAGTTGCTTGTAGTTCATAAATGAACTCCTTTTATAGCATTTGATCCAATAGTGCCGTTGGGGAAGCATTAAATGCTTTTAGGTCCGTTGCAAACTAGCCGTTAAAATTTTTTTCTGTTTCAGACATGATTTCGTCGACGAAGTGGAGTTCCCACTTGAGTTCGTTGCCGAATTCAAAAGACAGAATTGGATTTCAAAAAATCCTGAAACGACTTCGTCGCCGAATCTTAACCCAACCAAAGATTTCATTTCCAAAATCAGGAGGCAGAACTGAATTAAGAAAATTTTGTCATGACTTCGTCGCCGAATTTGATCTTCCCAGAGAATTCGTCGACGAATTCAGAGTGAATATTCTGAATTCAGTCTAGGATCAGACCGAAGGGATGTGATTGATTTCCTAGGTCAATTGGCTATACTCTTATTGTAATTTTATGATGAATTAGAGCTTTAGGATGATTTTCAAAAGGTATCCTAGGCTCCTATTGTCAATCTATGATTCTTGAGCTTATTCACTCTACCTTTCTTTTGAGGACTTTTTACATAAGTCCTTATACATTTTTAGAATAACAAGTGAATACATTTAGAATAATGAGAGATGATCTTGGCTTGACTTGGGTCTTGTGATTTTGCATTTTGTCTTCAATGGTCTTGACTTGGACTAAGGTTTCTTCTTGAATCTTCATCTTGTATTGAGTTGAACTTCCTCTTGGGAAATTTTCATCCTTTGTTTTTCATGATTGGAGTGCTATCAACTTTATGTAATTTGAAATGTTCACGCACTTAAACGAGTTTATTAGTACCAAATATTTCATTATATTATTATGTTATTATCAAAATTATTAGGAGTACTTATGGTTGTAACCCTGAGGCTAACAACAGAGTCCCTCACTCCCCAAGCAGAGACAAACTTTCCCAGCTTCCCAAGCAAGTCGATTCTTAAGAGTATAAAATTTATATCAAAAGAAAACCCAAAATAGAAGTCGAAACATTTCAATAGTTAGGGACTCCCCACATAGACAATATCTCCGGACTCTTTAAACCTTTCAGAGATAACCTCTCCTAAAAAACAATCCTTGGGTAGAGACAACCTCTCTATCCTCAGCAGAGATAACCTCTCTCACCCTTTCTCCACATTCCCCAGTGGAGCAAAAAAATGTGTCCCTTTGCCGGGAAACCCAGAAAGTATAATCCCCCTCGAGAGTGGAAATCGATTATATCAAAACCAAAACCTCCAAGGGAGTGCAAATCAACAATAAACAGGAGAAATCCCAGGGTGTCCCCAAACATCGGTCTCTCAGCCTACATTTCGTCCTACTCTAAGTCTTTCTTGATCCCTTAGGAATTACGAGTACAAGTGCAGTATCACATCTGTATCCCCAGCGGAACTATCATCCTCAAATTCCTAGAGGAGCGCCATTCAAGGCAATGACGGGAGAAGACCCATTTTCCCCAGCATAAACAAAGCTTCCCTAGTAAGTCGCGGACATGAGCGAAAACCAACAACGGCCTCATTGCCCAAAAATCACGCGATCCCCAGGCCTAGTCTTGTGACTAGGGGCAAAAAAGGGACAAGAATCATCAGCTTCGCAGGAATGAGGAAAACCGGCAACGGCCTCATCGTGCAAAAATTATGCGAACCCCATGACTTGGTCATTATAAGGGTAAAAAAGGGAGAAAAAGCTGAAGAGTAATTTGGCAACAGAATCCGGCAGTAGTTAGACTAGCCAGATAAATCCCCTACAGCGATCCCCGGCAGATGGCATGGAAGAGCAGCTTCCCCGACACTAGTCACTAGCAGAGTTCAGATCCCCAGCAGTGATCTACGACAATGGCATATCCCCTAGCAGATCCCTAATAACGGTCTACAACAGTATTACATTCCCTAGCGGATCCCCAAGCAGAGGCATCCAATTTGCTCCCCCGCAAGCTTCTCCCTAGTCAGAGTCTAATCTCCAGCAGTGACAAGACAAACAGGTCTACCCATGAGCATCCCCAGCAGTGAAAAAACCTCTTCTGGGTCATACTTTACTCTCCAAGAGCGAAAGGCAGAATACATGATCCCCAAGCCCTGTTTGAGGCAATTTCCTGGCAAAACCGATAGCTAGTTGAACATTCTTTCTGTTGAAATCAAAATTTATTTACAAAGGTCCAAAACCCTTTATAAAATGTTTTCAAAAAGCAGCACCTCTTTGGTATCTTGACCAGATCATACCAGCCTGCACTGAGCAACCCCAGCAGAACAAAGTAGAAGAAGCCGACACCATGCATCCCTGTAGGTTGTAATCAGCAGAGTCATGGGAAAGCGTCCTCGCCTTTAGCCCCTGCATGACATCCCTGCATGGCATCACACCTTGTGTGATCAAACTCCTCAGCATCATCTTGGATCAAAATCTAGCGCCTTTCGGTTATTTCAATCATCCAGCTAGTGCCTCTTGGATATGTCGCACCCTTTCGACACCTCGTGTGTCCTCGACATCCCACGTATACCACCGGCTTGTCCTCTCTTTTGACTCCCCGTGTGTCCTCGACATCCCGTGTATACCTTTACAGTGTATGCCACCTGCATGTCTCATCTTTCAACACCTCTGCGTGTCCTCGACATCCCGTGTATACCTTTACAGTGTATACCACCTTATGTCCTTCTCTTTCGACACCCCATGTGTTCTCGACATCCCATGTATACCTTTACAGCGTATACCACCGGCATGTCCTCTCTTTTGACACCCCGTGTGTCCTCGACATCCCGTGTGTACCTTTACAGCGTATTCCACCCGCATGTCACCCCTTCGACATCCTGTGTGTCTTTTCGATCAGAATTGATTGAATCTCTCTGGCCGACGCCTCCGGGCTATGCCATCCCTGCATCCATCACTCCCCAATGAGTAGTCTGAACTACTCGCTCTTCCCACCCGTGGCTATGCCACTACATTGCACTCATCATTTGCATTGCATGCATACATGCCATCATTCTGCATCCCTGTTATCCGAGCTTGGTGTAAAAATAGGATGATTCCAGTCTTTACCGTTGAAATCGCCAACCTTGCCCTTCTCCAGCAAAGAGGGGCAGCTGTAAGCACCCAATTTTTACACCCCATCTAAATATAGTTAAAACCTTTTAACTATGGTTACCCCCTTCCAACTCCCATCCAGCCTAGGTAAGCCTCTAGTTGATCTTTGGACTCACCCTAAGTCAAACCCTAGAAAACCCTATAACCAAAACCCTAACCCAAGTAAACCCTAGCTAAACCCTAGTTAAACCCTAAGACTCGACCCTAGTTAACACCTAGGACACATCCCTAGTTTAAGCCTAGTCGAATCCTAGTACAAAAACCATGTCCAAAAACCCTAGCCTTAGGTGACCCTAGAATAACGCCAGAGCCCTTGGGGCTTAAACCCTAAAGACCCATGGCTTATAGAGCCTAACCCATAGCCTTAAGGCCCAAAAACCTTAGAACAACCCCCCATAACCCGTATATGCAAGGCCCAGCCCAGTTAAGTGAAAATCCCATAATGTCGGTAGAGGGTCTACCGACATTATAAATCAGCCTATTTTCATATTGTCGGTAGATATTCTACCGATAATATGCAAGTCTCGAGTTTTAGTCTGCGAACACCCCTGCACACTCAACCCTCACCTCAGTCTCTCCCTTCAATCCTCTTAGTCAACCTCCCCTTGCTCCAATACACTTCTCCCCCTTCTCTTTAAACCCCTCTAGGTGCCTAGGGTCCTTCCCTATAAAGCCCAACCCTCTCCAGTGCAAACGGTCGACAAAAATTCCAAGGTAAACCCCTGCTGCTAAACACCGAGGCTCACCCCTTTTCTCCCTTGGTCATGATCCCAGGCCTCCCCTAGACCTACCGCAGTCGTCCCAACTACTGTAGACCATCATCGAAGCACCACCACCACGATTGCAGGCCATCACCCTTTTGGCTGAAATAGAGCATCAGGGTAGGGTGTTCCCTACACCTCTTTCTCCCTCTTGTTCAATCAATGTGAGCCCCTGGTCAATTCCAGGGGAGTTATGTACTTTATTTTTGATGCATAGTAGGTAAATCAACCCATACAGGGTGTTCATTGACCTAAACCATAGGTGTGGTGAACCCCTACGGGTGTTCCCATTTCTCAGAGTACTGCAAGCCATCACAAAACCATCTGGGAGTCCCTCACATCATGAGGGAACCCCTAGTAATCCCTGTGCACAACCACCATGGGCTTAAACCTGGTTTTCAAAAAAATTAGAAATGGCGGTAATACCAGTACCACCATTCCTGGTAGAACCTGTTTTCCTTTAGTCGGTGAACTATCTATCGACACCCTGTTTTTTGATCAGATTGACGGTAGAATAACTATCACCAATATGAACCTGCTATCATAGTGGCTTTGCAACCTTGTGGGACCCACTCCAGGCATCCCCTGGGGCCCACACCAGACTCAGAAAACTCCCAGGAGTCCCCTCTACACTCCCACCATCTTGGTTCACCCTGGATTACACCTTAACCCTAGTTAACAGAGGCAAAAACACAGTTCCAAAACACTGTCATTAATGTCGGTAATCCAATTACCAACATTAACTTTGTTTTATTTATGGGCTTTTGCAGGGGCCCAAGCCTAGTAGGAGGCCACTTTAGGCCATGCCTAGCCCCCTGGGCCCACCTCAGACTGTACTTGACCCTTAACCACTATTAAATGCCCCTTCTTTTAACATTTAACCACTGTTAAGCACCCGTTAACCCCACAAACTTTGGAAAATTAAACGAAAATTCCTAAAATCAATCGGACCATAATCCTGACTTTGACCCTCTTCCTAACCCTGGTTAGCAACCCTAACTATACTTATTTAACCTCGGTTAGCAACCCTAATCGTAGTTATTTTCGGTTTACGGCCTACCGGGCCTAAAAGCCAAGTCTACCGGACTATCTTCGGCCTACCGGGCCTCCCCTTAGCCTATCGGACTACATCACATCCCCTTAACTGTGGTTATCAACCCTAACCATAGTTAATTCGGCCTAACCCCGGTTAGCAACCCTAACCCAGGCCAGACTCCATCCTAGTCTACCGGACTACCCCCTTAAGCCTATTGGGCTTGAATACCATGCACTTGATCCTCCTCGGTCAACCACACCCCAGTCTACAGGACTAGTCCATGTTAGCCACCCTTGGTGCACACACACACGCCCCTAGCCTCAGCATAGGCTCACGTGCCAGAACTACGCTCGGTCTGATCTCACCTTGTGAGTACGTAGGCAGCCCAACACGGGCCCGACCCCAGTTAACTTTTCCTTTCTTGGATTAGTGTTAACTTAAACACTTTAGCATTCTAATCAAGATTAACTTTAAATTGGCTTAAACCCGAGGAGTACGGAATCATCGTAAAACCGAACCCTCCGAGTGCTTAATATCTTCCCCAGATTTAACCGAACCCCTTACCCTGATCTCACTCGCAGACCAAGACCTTATCAAAACCCGAGAGACTTATAAATAGGTGGTGACTCTTAAATAATAAAACCCTTTCACACCCGTGAGGATACACAAGTAATTCCACCATCATCCACATCTTTTTGTGAGTGGAGAAAATTACTGCGCTCACAACTCTAATAATAGCAAAGCTTACAGAGTTTATAATAAAAAATCTTTAAATATTGAAGAATCAATACATGTAGTCTTTGATAAAGCTAACCCATTTGAAAAGACTAAACCAATTGAAGATGATGAAGATACTAATGTGGAGAAAATTTCTAAAGGAATATCTTATGTTGAACTAACTAATCAAGAAAAAGACCAAGAAGAATCAAATGAAATTTATCATGAAAATCTTGTTGATAATGAAGATGAAGAAGAAATTGATATTGAAGAATCAATCAAATTACCTAAAGTTTGGAGATTAAATAAAGATCACCCTAAAGTCCTAATTCTTGGTGACATAGAAAAGGGAGTTAGAACAAGAACAAATATGTGTAGTAATCTAGCTTTCCTTTCTCAAATTGAACCTAAAAATGCCCTTGAAGATGAATCTGTTGGACATATATGCCCTCGAAAGCCAATAAAAGACTTTTCTATGTTGATTAGACAAGCATCATATTCACACAAAAAACTATAATGGGTATTTATAATAATTACTGTCTCATATGACAAAGACATAAAGTTCTATAGGTAACATTGTAGGAAAATCATGCAAAGGTTGTGAGAAGATATCATTTTCCAGTTCCTTGTAAACTTAATATTGTTCGAAGCCTCTAGAGTACTGGTTGGGCACCGTACTTCATCATTGCTTGCACATGTGTAGTTCTATAAGATAGTGTGATGAATCTCATTCACAGAGAGTGATGACTCTTGACTAACATGTAAGTATATGTAGCAAGTATATAATACTGAACGGGATCACTAGTGGATACCCTATGGAATAAACTGTCAGATTGTATTAGGGTTATCCATTTGACAAATTGTCCTTATACCTAAGAGGTTAACATCTTTTTTAGACATCTGTCTATATGGCTTTGATGTGCCAATCGGTAATGTCCAATACACAGGACTAACTCCGGGTACGTTGGGTCATGTACACAATGTTTGGAGAAGTGTGTAAACACTCAATAAGGAATCCACAACTCCTTAATTGGAGATAATGATATCAAGGTGATACTTGTTGAACTGAACTGTTAAATCCAGTACTGGTGCTTTTCGGTAAAATGGTCTTTATCGAAGTTGATATTTTCAATATGGAAATGTATATATAAATATATATATGTCAGTTCTTTTCTAATGTTTCTTCAAAAGTGTTTTGGAGATTCAGTTCAATGAAAAAGTAATCATGAGAAAGGGTTCTATTCATAAGCTAGGGACTAAGACAGTGGAATTGTTCCAATCCCGGAAGCTTACAAGTGATATCGGAATGTGGAAGGATTTATTTGTAAATATATTGTGAGATGGTACTTACAAGCAATTCTCTAATTTCTGGAGGTTAATCACATTGTGTTAATGGACACTAATTGTGATTGGCGGAAGTCCAGGGATATAGATAAAATTCTATAATCCTAATGGAGTGTAGGAAAGGTGTTTCCTAGTTACAATGTTTTAACCAAAAGGTTGAGTACTTAGTCCCACAACCGGAAACAGGAGATCCCTTTAGATCCCACACACAAGGACCTTCTTAAAGTATTTAATTTAATTTATAATTAAATTAATTAATTTCTCTAAGCAATCACTATATGGTAAAGTGAAGCTCTAAAAGGTGGAATCACATTGGATGTGAAAAATCAAATGGGTAGGATCCATTGGGAATTATTATAAAAGAATAATTCAAGTGACCCAGAGGATTTCAGAAACCCTTTAGGCGTGTGGGGTGGGACCCACCTAGGGTGGGACGCCCACTTCAAGGAGGAATAATAATTGTTATTATTTTTAATTAGTTTCTAATAACTAATATCCTTATTGGATAAGGTTAGTTAGTTACTAATTAAAGATTCCCTAATTGTTAGGGATTCCATTAGTTAGTTACTGATTCAAGATTCCTTATTGGATAAGGATAAGATTAGTTACTAATGGATAAGGTTAGTTTCTTTTAAGATTAATCCTAATTGGAATAGGAGAATAATCAATAAAGGAAACTATTGAGGAATCCCAATTGGATTAGGATAAGGTTAATGAATTATAATTTGATTACAATTCAAGCAACCAAGAGGGAACTTATATAAAGGAGTGGATACCCAGCCCTTCAAGGTGTCGCGCCCCAAAATACCCCCTAGGAGTTAAGGGATACCTTAGGTGTGACTATACATACCTGCCAAACCATCCTGTAATGAACAAGATAAATACAGTACTAAACAATGAAAGTCAGAGCGCGGAAACTAAACATGAATTGCAGAAGCGCAAACAAATTTTTCTTTTCTTTTAAAGTTCCAACATAGTATTCCAAGTGGACATAGTTATATACAAAACATGTCTAAGTCTAAGGTGGACAGGCCCACCTATCAAAATACAAAAGACAAAATACGACTCTATCTCGCTCAATTGTCACCCCCGTGGGGCCAGTGGTCTAAGTCTCTAGCCTCAGCCTGAGGCTCGACTACCAGATCCTCATAAGGTTCCTCCTCGCCGTAGTCCTCCTCTATCCAAGGACCCGGATCACATATGTCAAGAGGAGCTCGTGTACCTGCCGACATGAAAGTATGGCTGAGCATGGAATACTCAGCGAGTACAAACTCCTAACCAGCAATGGTAATAACGAACAACATCATATACAAGTAATAGAAGGAGTACAATTCATAATCAATTTCTAACGACATCATACATAAAACGTTTTATCAAGTGTAATTGTTATGAAACCAAAACACGTCTATGAATCATACGAAACCTCTTTGAGTTATCCTTTCAATATTTCTTATGAGCCAGAGGTTAGCACCCGCATATCCCTGGGCTACCAACCTCCTTGACAGTACAATATATTTCTTATGAGCCAGGGGCTAGCATCGAATAATGCCTGGGCTACCAACCCCCTTGACAGTACAATATATTTCTTATGAGCCAGGGGCTAGCACCCGTATAATCCCTGGGCTACCAACCCCCTTGACAGTACAATACCTTTCTTATGAGCCAGAAATCAGCACCCACATAATCCTGGGCTACTAACCTCCTTGACAATACCATTTCTTTTCTTATGAGCCAGAGGTTAGCACCCTTAACCGGGGCTACCAACCTCCTTGACCGTACATTACCTTTCTTATGAGCCAGAGGTCAGCACCAGCATAATCCTGGGCTACTAACCTCCTTGACAATTACATTTCTTTTCTTATGAGCCAGAGGTTAGCACCCTTAACCGGGGCTACCAACCTCCCTGACAGTACAATACCTTTCTTATGAGCCAGAGGTCAGCACCCGCAAAATCCTGGGCTACTAACCTCCTTGACGATACCATTTCTTTTCTTATGAGCCAGAGGTTAGCACCCTTAACCGGGGCTACCAACCTCCTTGACAATATCCTCCATCTATATTTGTGCTCGTGCATAGCAATCGTGAAATCATGATGACATATAGCATTTTAACAATTCCCAACTCACATGAGAATTTAAGAAGCGAAATAAACACATGTATACAACTTACCAAATGGGAAACATTTATGTGACTCATGCTTTCAAATCTTAGTTTATTCATGCATTCTATCAAACATGTGGTATTCAGCCTTTTTACCTTTAGTTATTTCATATTTTCTCATTCGAACATTTCATCAAACACTTGGGGTGTGTTCATTATGCGTAATATGCCCTTCCACCATTTTTCCATCATTTAATACATCACAACATGGCATCCAATCGCCTCCACTCCTCATCCATTCATACATTCCACCATTTGTTTGTATTATCTTGTTTATGTTTTAGGGATTTAGCATATACCAACACAAGGGAGCAATGGGGAAGATCCAACAGATATTTACTTAGGAAAATCCTAGGTTATTACCAAAGTAACTAGGAAGAGTGTACTAACCTTGAAAAGGGAAAGAAAAATCCTTGAGGAAGATGTAGAAATGCTGCCCTAGCTTGGAAGAGGTACTCCACACGAGCTTGAAGTTGGATTTGGAGAATCCAAGCCTTTAGAACGGTTCTAGGGTTCTAAAACCCTTGATTCTCTCAAGTGGAAAACCCTAGATGTAAATCCCCCTTCTCTTCTCTTTTTCTCTCTCAAAACCTTCTAAGTGAGGTGAATGAAGCCCTAAAGGCTCGGGCAAGCCCTTATGGGTAAGGGTTAACACCCAAAAGATGAAAACGCCCTTACTAAAAATTCTGTAAAACTCGATAGACCGAGCGATCGGTGCTTATGACTGATCGATCGGTTGCCGACCGAGCGATCGGTGTTATTGACCGATCGACCGGTCAAAAACATGCTCTCTAGAAAATTTTCTCATATAAAATTTCTGACCAGTCGATAGCCACCGATCGATCGGTTTTGGACTGATCGATCGCTGATGAGGACCGATCGATCGGTGCTCTGCAGGTTCCACTATTTTGACCATATCTTTTGACTCGTTCGTCCGATTTTGACGATTCAACTTGCATTGGATTCGTCTTTCGAAAACGGACATTTTTGACGTTTCAGAATTTCTGATTTCTCCCTTATTTATTAATTATACTATGAGGAAGGCCAATTGGTAACGAAAATGCTATTCATTAAAGTTGGAAAAGTCCGGGGTGCTACATTCTCCCCCCCTTACAAAAATTTCATCCCCGAAATTTGGACAATACATACATGCGTAAAACTATAACAAAATACAAGGAAATGTCAAGGCCTTAAACAAATAAATGAGGGTACTTTTCTCGTACTTCGGCTTCTCGTTCCCAAGTAGCTTCCTCCCTTGAATGGTGTTGCCATCCTACCAAGACCAAGGGAACGGTCTTGTTGCGCAAGACTTGATCTCGCCTATCCAAGATCTACACCGGTTGTTCAACTAGGGTGAGGTCCTCTCGGATCTCTATCGGATCAAGCTCAATGACATGAGAAGGATCCGGGATATACTTCCGAAGCATGGAGATGTGAAATACGTTGTGGATCGCCGCCATGTGAGCGGGCAAGGCAACTCGGTAAGCTACCTCACCAACTCGAGTAATGATCTTGAACGGACCCACATATCTCGGGCTAAGCTTGCTTCTCTTCCCGAATCGCATAACACCCTTGGTCGGTGAAATCTTGACAAAAACAAAGTCATCGACTCGGAATTCAAGATCCCTCCTTCGGTTGTCGGCATAGCTCTTCTGTCTATCTTGTGCGGTCTTCAACCTTTCCCGGATGAGCTTGACTCTATCTGCAGTTTGTTCAATCAACTCGGGGCCCAAAATTTTTCTTTCTCCCACTTCATCCCAATACAATGGGGATCTACAACTCCTTCCGTACAAAGCCTCAAAAGGTGCCAGCTATATGCTTGCCTGGTAACTATTGTTGTAGGCGAATTCCACTAAAGATAGGTGATCTTCCCAACTTCCCTTGAAGTCTAGCATACATGCACGGAGCATGTCTTCAATAATCTGATTCACTCGCTCGGTTTGCCCATCCGTCTGTGGATGGAAGGCCGTGCTAAAGTCTAGTCGGGAGCCCATAGCATCCTGAAAACTTTTCCAAAACCTGGATGTGAATCTTGGATCCTGGTCTGAGACAATGCTCACTGGTACTCCATGCAATCGGACTATCTCTTTGATGTACAAGGTAGCTAACTAATTTGAGTTGAATGTAGTCCGGTACGGTAAGATATGGGCGGACTTCGTGAGTCTGTCAACAACAACCCATATCGCATCAGTCTTTCTAACTGTCTTTGGCAACCCCACAATGAAGTCCATAGAGATATGTTCCCATTTCCACTCAGGAATAGGGAGAGACTGCAACAGACCCGCCGGTCTCCTGTGCTCGGCCTTGACTTGTTGGCACACCAAGCATCGGGACACGTACTCCGCTATTTCTCGCTTCATGTTTCGTCACCAAAAGTGCTTCTTCAAGTCCCTATACATCTTGGTACCCCCGGGGTGAACGGTGTACTTGGACCGGTGAGCCTCGTACAAGATTTCTCGTTTAAGCTTCTCATCGGCTGGGACACATACTCTTTCCTTAAAAGTGATAATTCCATTATCCCTCACCGTAAAATCCTTGCTGCCACTTTTAACTGACTGGTCTCGGCAAGACAGTAGCTCGGCATCCATTCCCTGCAACTTCCTCGTCATGCTCAGGATATATGGCCTAATTGTGATATTAGCCATTACTGGCCCAAAAGTAGGGAGACTAAAACTGATGTCGAGGTTGGATGCATCTTCTAACAACCTCCATTCCCTCAGCATCATGTGCGCCAAAAGTCCAGTGGGCTTCCGGCTAAGAGCATCG
Source organism: Tetracentron sinense (assembly GCA_015143295.1). Classification (NCBI taxonomy): domain Eukaryota; kingdom Viridiplantae; phylum Streptophyta; class Magnoliopsida; order Trochodendrales; family Trochodendraceae; genus Tetracentron; species Tetracentron sinense. Next base: position 32,890,786 of record CM026571.1, read on the forward strand.
GCTACAACGTTTGCCTTGCCCGGATGATATTGAATGGAACATTCAGTCTTTCAAAAACTCTACCCATCTCCTCTGCCTTAAATTCAATTCCTTTTGGGAGAACAGGTACTTCAAGCTTTTATGATCCGTGAATACGTCGAACTGTTCCCCATAGAGATAATGTCGCCAAATCTTCAAGGCAAACACAACTGCGGCAAGCTCTAAATCGTGAGTGGGATAATTCTTCTCATGCTCTTTCAATTGCCTGGAGGCGTAAGCAATGACTTTGCCGTGCTGCATAAGTACACATCCCAACCCCACATGCGAGGCATCACTGTAAACCACAAAACCACCACTCCCGGATGGCACAGTAAGGACGGGGGCCGTGGTGAGGCGTTTCTTCAACTCCTGAAAGCTCACTTCGTATTTGTCGCTCCAACTAAACTTGGCATTCTTCCTCGTCAAGTAAGTGAGAGGTGCAGCCAAACTGGAGAATCCCTCCACAAATCTCCAATAGTAGCCTGCCAGCCCAAGAAAACTACGTATCTCCGTGACGCTCTTGGGTCTCTCCCATCTCATAACTGCCTCTATCTTTGCCGGGTCAACAGAAATGCCCTCGGCCGACACTACGTGGCCTAGGAACGCCACCTTCTCCAACCAAAATTCGCACTTGCTTAACTTAGCGTATAGCCTATGCTCTCTCAACATCTCCAGAGCAAGACGAAGGTCTCGTGCGTGATCTTCCCGTGTCTGGGAATACACCAAAATGTCATCTATGAACACAATCACACATCGATCCAAGTACGATTGGAACACCCGGTTCATCAAATCCATGAACGCCGCTGGTGCATTCGTCAGCCCAAAAGGCATGACAAAGAACTCGTAGTGCCCATACCGAGTCCTGAAAGCCAACTTTGGAACATCTTCCACCTTGATCTTTAACTGATGATACCCCGATCTAAGATCAATCTTGGAGAAAAATCTCGCTCCCTTCAGTTGGTCGAACAAGTCGTCTATCCGAGGCAAAGGATAACGATTCTTAATAGTCACCTTGTTCAACTGCCGGTAATCTATGCACATTCTCATTGACCCGTCTTTCTTTTTCACAAAGAGGACTGGAGCTCCCCATGGTGACACACTTGGTCGGATGAAACCAAGTTGTTGTAGCTCCTCAATTTGCTTCTTCAATTCTTCAAGCTCTATTGGGGCCATTCTATACGGCGCCCTTGAAATCGGAGTGGTGCCTGGAATAAGCTCTATAGCGAACTCAATCTCCCGATCTGGAGGCAATCCGGGAAGTTCCTCTGGAAACATATCCAAGAACTCACTCACGACGGGGATGACCGAGGAGTTTTGTGCTTCTGGGTTTACTAAGCTCAAAGCTGCGAGGCGAGCAATGTCTCTTTCCCTCAACCCTCGAAAGTGAAATGGCTTAACTCCCATCGGCTCGAAGTTCACCATCTTCTCGAAACATGCCACATGTCCGTGGTGAGCCGATAGCCAATCCATACCGAGTATAACATCGAAATCTAAGTCTTGGAAGTCCAGGATGATGAGGTCGACTAGCAACTCATTCTGTCCCACTTGGACTACACAGTCCTTGTATATACGGTCCGTGTCCACCGACTTGCCGAGCGGTGTGGAGATGGTCAATTCATGCTTCAACTGACTGGAATTGGTTGAAAATCCTTTTGCAAAGCTAGGCGATACAAAGGAATGAGTGGATCCTGTGTCGATCAACACTCGGGCTAGGCATTCATTCACTAATAACGCGCCTGTGTGATTAATTAAATTCACGTTAATAGATTTCACACAATAACACATGAGTATAGGTAGTATGTCATACATATAAGCAATCAAATCACATAATAGAAGCCAATTACAACTCAAAACTTTAGCATGATAGCGTACCTTGCACGACATCGTCAGATGCATGTGCATCCCGTTCCGATAAGGCAAAGACCTGCCCCTGGTCTGCCCTGCGAGGCGGTGGAGTGGATAACGTGGGTCGTGAAGGCCTAGACGCAGAAGCCTGTGAGGATCCCGGCTGGGAATCCTGTCGAACTGGGGGCCTACTCCCCTGGGGTTGGATAGGCTGCAGCTGCCTGCGTGGGCAATCCCTGACCATGTGATTCACATCTCCACAGTGAAAGCACCCACCCGAAATCCTCTGACATTCACCAATCCGGTGACTCCGACCACAATAGGAGCACTCCTCAAATGCTGATGAGGATGAAGGTGGAACATATTGGGTGGCCTATGAAAGTGTGGGACGAGGTACCGGTGTAGTGGTAGGCCGAGATACCTGTGATGTCAAGGGAGGCCTCTGTGACCGTATCGGCTTGGATGCCTGATATGGGGCTGCCCTAGCCCTCTTCTCTGCCGACCCCGAACTACTCTATTGGCCTCGAGCCACATCCCTTCTCTTGAAGAATTCTTCCGAATTCTTCTCGGCAAGCTTTGCCTTGCTCACAACCTCTCCCCAGGTCGCCACCTGGAACATCGAGACCCTGTCTCTAATGGAGGGTTTCAATCCCCGCTCAAATTTCCTGACTCGCATATGCTCCGATGCAATTAGGTGAGGTGCGAATCTCGACAACTCCACGAAGGTAGCCTCATAATTGGCCACACTCAACTCTCCTTGTTCAAGAGTCATGAATTCAATCTCCTTCTGTTCTTTGACAGCCGCCGGAAAATACTGTTTATAGAAGACATCCAAAAATTCCGACCATGTCCGTAGCTCCCCCGCCCTGGTGGACTCCCTCTGTCTCTGTACGGCTCTCCACCAATGCTCGACCGCACCTTCCATCACGAAGGTGGCCCAGTCCACTCTTTATTCATCCGTGCAGTGGAGCGCTCTAAAAATCTTTTCCAATTGCATCACCCATGCCTCGGCGACCATGGGGTCAGTAGTACCAAAGAAGGTAGGAGGACGCAATCTCCTAAATGCCTCCAATCCTGAAGCATGGTGTGCCGGAGGTGGTGGAGGCGTAGAAGGAGTAACAGCAACCGGCCTTGCTGCTAACATAGCCAAAGTCTCGGCTATAGATGCAAAAGCTTGGGCAAAATCGGGTTGCTCGTCACCGGAAGGGGCAACACTTCCACTTCCCCTCGTATTGTATCCGCGACCCCGAGCACCGCGTCTCATGATGTGATCATGAGAACGATAGTACCACATGAGTCTAACTTGGATACGCATTTAATACAATTTCGCAATTCACTTAATACATATTCATCAGACATATTTAATAAGCACAACACAATTTATGCACACTTGGTATACAACATCATATCATAACATACACATCGTGTTCCTAGCGTAGGATTCTAAGTTTGGTTGAAGTTCAACCTATTTTGACTAAGACTAACTTGTTAGTCCATACTTGGAATACAACTCTTTCCTACACCTAATGCCTTGTTCAATTATGGTATCTAGTATCAAGCGACCCTAGGGACTCTAATGCCTAGAGCTCTGATACCACCTCTGTCGCGCCCCAAAATACCCCCTAGGAGTTAAGGGATTCCTTAGGTGTGACTATACATACCTGCCAAACCATCCTGTAATGAACAAGATAAATACAGTACTAAACAATGAAAGTCAGAGCGCGGAAACTAAACATGAATTGCAGAAGCGCAAAAAAAATTTTCTTTTCTTTTAAAGTTCCCACATAGTATTCCAAGTGGACATAGTTATATACAAAAGATGTCTAAGTCTAAGGTGGACAGGCCCACCTATCAAAATACAAAAGACAAAATACGACTCTATCTCGCTCAATAGTCATCCCCATGGGGCCAGTGGTCTAAGTCTCTAGCCTCAGCCTGAGGCTCAACTACCAGATCCTCATAAGGTTCCTCCTCGCCGTAGTCCTCCTCTATCCAAGGACCCGGATCACATATGTCAAGAGGAGCTCGTGTACCTACCGACATGAAAGTACGGCTGAGCATGGAATACTCAGCAAGTACAAACTCCTAACCAGCAATGGTAATAACGAACAACATCATATACAAGTAATAGAAGGAGTACAATTCATAATCAATTTCTAACGACATCATACATAAACGTTTTATCAAGTGTAATTGTTATGAAACCAAAACACGTCTATGAATCATACGAAACCTCTTTGAGTTATCCTTTCAATATTTCTTATGAGCCAGAGGTTAGCACCCGCATATCCCTGAGCTACCAACCTCCTTGACAGTACAATATATTTCTTATGAGCCAGGGACTAGCACCCGTATAATCCCTGGGCTACCAACCCCCTTGACAGTACAATATATTTCTTATGAGCCAGGGGCTAGCACCCGTATAATCCCTGGGCTACCAACCCCCTTGACAGTACAATACCTTTCTTATGAGCCAGAGATCAGCACCCGCATAATCCTGGGCTACTAACCTCCTTGACAATACCATTTCTTTTCTTATGAGCCAGAGGTTAGCACCCTTAACCGGGGCTACCAACCTCCTTGACAGTACAATACCTTTCTTATGAGCCAGAGGTCAGCACCCGCATAATCTTGGGCTACTAACCTCCTTGACAATACCATTTCTTTTCTTATGAGCCAGAGGTTAGCACCCTTAACCGGGGCTACCAACCTCCTTGACAGTACAATACCTTTCTTATGAGCCAAAGGTTAGCACCCGTAAAATCCTGGGCTACTAACCTCCTTGACGATACCATTTCTTTTCTTATGAGCCAGAGGTTAGCACCCTTAACAGGGGCTACCAACCTCCTTGACAATATCCTCCATCTATATTTGTGCTCGTGCATAGCAATCGTGAAATCATGATGACATATAGCATTTTAACAATTCCCAACTCACATGAGAATTTAAGAAGCTAAATAAACACATGTATACAACTTACCAAATGAGGAACATTTATGTGAATCATGCTTTCAAATCTTAGTTTATTCATGCATTCTATCAAACATGTGGTATTCAACCTTTTTACCTTTAGTTATTTCATATTTTCTCATTCGAACATTTCATCAAACACTTGGGGTGTGTTCATTATGCGTAATATGCCCTTCCACCATTTTTTCATCATTCAATACATCACAACATGGCATCCAATTGCCTCCACTCCTCATCCATTCATACATTCCACCCTTTGTTTGTATTATCTTGTTTATGTTTTAGGGATTTAGCATATACCAACACAAGGGAGCAATGGGGAAGATCCAACACATATTTACTTAGGAAAATCCTAGGTTATTACCAAAGTAACTAGGAAGAGTGTACTAACCTTGAAAAGGGAAAGAAAAATCCTTGAGGATGATGTCGAAATGCTGCCCTAGCTTGGAAGAGGTACTCCACACGAGCTTGAGGTTGGATTTGGAGAATCCAAGCCTTTAGAACGGTTCTAGGGTTCTAAAACCCTTGATTCTCTCAAGTGGAAAACCCTAGATGTAAATACCCCTTCTCTTCTCTTTTTCTCTCTCAAAACCTTCTAAGTGAGGTGAATGAAGCCCTAAAGGCTCGGGCAAGCCCTTATGGGTAAGGGTTAACACCCAAAAGACGAAAACGCCCTTACTAAAAATTCTGCAAAACTCGATAGACCGAGCGATCGGTGCTTATGACCGATCGATCGGTTGTCGACCGAGCGATCGGTTGTCGACCGAGCGATCGGTGTTATTGACCGATCGACCGGTCAAAAATATGCTCTCTGGAAAATTTCCCCATATAAAATTTCTGACCAGTCGATAGCCACCGATCGATCGGTTTTGGACCGATCGATCGCTGATGAGAACCGATCGATCGGTGCTCCGCAGGTTCCATTATTGTGACCATATCTTTTGACTCGTTCGTCCGATTTTGACGATTCAACTTGCGTTGGATTTGTCTTTCGAAAACGGACATTTTTGATGTTTTGGAATTTCTGATTTCTCCCTTATTTATTAATTATACTATGAGGAAGGCCAATTGGTAACGAAAATGCTATTCATTAAAGTTGGAAAAGTCCGGGGTGCTACACAAGGAATATAATTCTCCAGAATTTTTCTTCTCTCCCTCTCCTCAAGTTTACGCCCAGCCCTCTCCCCCTTTGAGGGTGTACGGTCACCCTTCCCCTTCTTCCTTTTTGTTTGGCTTTTGATCTTGATGATCAAGAACAAGTTCTTTGAAGATCAAGATTGGATCAAGAAAGGTTCTTGGATCAAAGAAAAGAAGAAAAGATAAAAGAGCATGAAATTTGGAAGGGCCATTAGCTTCCATTAGAGAAAGCTTTAAAGGAAAAAGAAGGTTTGTGTGAATCGACAGGAGACTTGACACTTGTGAAGTTTTGCGAGTACTATTCTAACATGGATTTGACTTAACAATTTCAAAGTCGCAAAGGTGAATGTTATTCCTACCTTCATTAAATAAAATCAATTAGAATCTTAGTCAGATCTTGGGATTCGATGTATGCCCCCCAAGAACTGTTTTTCTAAAATTAAAAAGAGGCATACTTTCAGTGGTATCAGAGCCTTGGCTATACTTCTCTTTGATTTTAGGGTATGATCAAATTTTAATTATATCAAGAATGCCTCCCCTATGAATTTTGGTTACCCTAATGAATCAATCTTCTAGATTCTTGATTATTGGATAATCATTTATTAGGGCTAAGGGATCCCTCTAGTTATTGAGGGAGAGATTAGACCCTTATAAATGAGTGTGAGACTAATTTTGGTTTCGGATTTTTTCAAAACATCTTTTCATAAGGGATAGGTATTTAGAGGGAACTAAATCTTGATTATAGCCTTCAAGGATTTGGAAATCCTTTTAGAATATTAAGTTAAATTGTTTAATTTATTTTAGATAGCCCAGGGCAAGTTTTCCCTTTGATTTAGACCACTTAGATACCCATTGATATTTTGGCTAGCATATATAGATGGGATTTTATTTATTAAATGTTAATTAATAAATCTCATGGTGTTAGACACCCTTCCTTAAGCATTCTTGGAGATTAAAGCTTATTTCGATTAAAATTGATTCATGGATTTTCGAATTTGTATTTGATTAGAAGAATCAATACAGTTTCGGTATTTCAGCCATAACTTTGTGACCGTGAGTCAGATTTAGGTCTGTCAGTACATCGTTTTGAAGCCGTCGAAAAGATCTACAACTTTTGTGAAGAAATTTTTTCCAGAATTAATCGTTTTGAGGGTCAAAACTTGAGTCAAAAATCTAAAGCGGGAAAATGAGTTTTCTAAATTAATTTTCCAAGAGGCTTTCAAATTTTTCCTAAATTCCATTATTTGATTTGAGAGCATGGGATGCTATTAAATTTTTTAATGGGCTATCAATTAATTAAATAGTTTAATTATTTGATTTGAGAGCCCGGGCTGAGATTTAATTAAATTGTTTAATTATCTGCTTCGAGTCCACATGCTATCATTTAATTAATTGTTAATTATGATATCATTCATGGTTCCCTAAAAAGTTTATGGGAATAATGCCATAATTATTGTAGTTGATTTGGATCAATTAGATGTGCTCAGAATTACCGGCTATATAGTATTTATAAGTTTTTATTTGATTAATAGTTAATGAAGTAATTACATAAATACCATTGGTTGAGATACATCGTTTTATCTCAAGTGAATTTTAATTGATAGAGATCAATTATTTTATGGACATTTAATACTATTGTTTAGAGTATTATTTTATTTAATTGTTAAATCAAATAATCCCTAAAGCAGTTGGCCATTATGGAAAATTTTGAATTCACCTATTATTGATTTTGAATTTATTTTTGGAATCAATATAAGGTGATATTAAAATATTAGCAATTTGCTGATTTTTATTTTGGTCTTTTAATAGTTATTAGATCAAAATAATATTGAATGGATTAGATTCCTAGCCTAGCCGAATTTAATATGGAGTTTTCTATCAATTGGGGAATGTGAGGATGAATTTTAAGGTTAGATTAAATTTTGGAGAAATTGTTTCTCTTAATGATTTTCCAAGCATTAAAGGAAAATTGTTTTCTTTTAATGATGATCTAAAAGCCCTAAGAATTCATTCTTGTCATGCTTGTTTTCTTTGCTCTAGGGTTTTTTTATTAAATGTTAATAGAGGCCTTAACCATATGGGAAAAAGTTTCCATAAGGTTAACAAAACCCTTGTTGAGGTTATGGACTTTCTAAGTAATTTGTCATGCCATGTTATTATTCATAGTTGATGAATTGTTAATATATATTCTTGTTGAATGGTAGATGGGTTCCATGATCATGCCTTCTTCTTCTTTCTCTATTCTCTTCTCTTTCTTCTTATGAGTTGTACTCCCCTTGAGCACCCTATTTTGGGTGGTTTCTCATGGTTTTTAATTTTTAATATGATGTAATCTTAGTATTAGGAGTTGCTGGTTTTTCTCTATAGAGAAATCATATTGAAGATCGAAGATGATGGTGATCGCATGGAGAACAAATCTTAGAAGGCGTTCTACAAGAGTAGTTGTAGAATTTCTAAGATAGCATGATCATGTGGACCCATTGTGCGGCTATATTATGTATTTCATGTGATGATTTGTTATAGCTTTTAGTTGCTTAGAAAAGTCCATAACCCTTGTGATAATGTGATTATCGTTTTTTGTGAAAATTTTGGATAATTGGATCAAACCCCACAATATGTGTTTTGTTGAAACATAAAAAGATTGTGTTTAAATAAAACAAATTATTATAGCCCTTTTGGACATGATTCATGCAGTCCATGTTGAAATTTTTACGTGGAATATGTTACTTGCATGATTATAAGATAATTGTGTCTTAATTGGTATAGATGTAAGCTAACAATATTCACGATTATGGGAAGTGCTTCAGTGACACTTATAGACCCTAGTAGAGGTCTTAGAGAGTTGTTTAAAGACTCCCATAATTTTTTAGACATAGCGTTGGTGAACCCAAATGTGCTAAAAATTAATTCATAGAGAATTAAAGGGTAACATAGTCCATTTTGACTTATGGGCTTTAGTGATGCATATGGACACTTTATAATTGTTATTTTGGGCTCATGGTGCTTGGTATGACCAATGGTCCATCACATGGATGAATGAACCATTTAAAGCTCACTAATGTTAAAATGACCTTTGTACCATTGGATTAGATCCATTAAGATTTCTGGGGCCAGTGGGAGTTCATTGGAATTAGTTTGATCTAATTAAACAGAAATTTGATTTATTATCATGTGATGATTTTGTATATTATTTTATACATGTGATACAATGATAAATATTGTGAATGCTTTTGATATATGCATTAGATGTATAATTTATTCATGATATTCCGTTTTCCCTCAAGAAAATATTAAGTGAATTAAATGGGCTAATCTATCCTACGGGATAATATTACCCTATGACATTCCATTATCAGTAAGATTAGGAATTAATTAGCCTGAGTCTTGTCTTGTCAAAAGGTATTGACATAATTTAGTCTGAGTTAAACTTCTAGAGTCTTATTTCTATAGTAGATAGGTTTTTGTATGGCCTGATAGGGAGTGTCAACTAAAATGGGGGCACAGCCCTACTTGATCATATGACGAACCAGAATGATGGGTTTCACTTAACCAAGGAACATGGTGGCTGAAACAGTGACAGTCATGTTGTCCTTGGAGGTCGCAAGAAAATTAGGAATCACTGATTTACATAAGGAGTTATGCATGAGATGCTCAGTGATAGATAGTTACTATCCATCTTGTAGTGCATGTGTGGTACTATCCTAAAATAGAAGATTGCATGTGTATTATAAGGCACCTAATGCTCATCGGAAATATGAAGTAGCATATTTCCTAATTTTATAGATTGAGGGGTCTATGAAATTTGATTGAATGATGAGCAATATCGTCAAAGATCAAAAGCCCTGATCTAATGATATTATAATGTGTGAAATTATGATGTAAGTTTTAATTGTCATGTCATTCTATAACCACCTTACCAAGACTTTAATGAGAATCTCTTGACCAATTCAAAGTGTTTGGAATGGAAAAGGAATCTCAAGTTTGTGCTTACTATCTAAAGAATTATCCAAGTTCTTACTACTAATGGTAAATGTCATTTAAGATGTTTACAAAATACAATAGGGCTGCTAGGCAGTTTACTATATAAAAGGACAAGTAGACACCAAGTTGGCTAGGGAAACCCAGTCACAAAGAATATGATAGAGATCATTGGATTCATAAATCCCAATTCTTGGTGCTGAGATAAATTGAAATAAATTTATGGGATAAGAGGATATGATTCTCGACAAACTCCCGGAGTCCTTTAATATGGTTATGTTGAACAAGTAGGAAATCAGATTGTCTGAAATCTCACATGTTGCATATGTCTAAGAACCTTTGAAGAGTTCAATGCTCTTTGCAAAGATGTTCAAAAGAGTTGGATTTTTCTAAATCCCGAGCATTTATGCAAAGGAAAGAAATCTAAGATTTTCTATTGGAAAGGTATTCTGGTAGTATGGACAAGGGCTCTTCAGAGAAGAAAGGAAAGTATAAGGATTGTGCTTCATAGTGAAGCAATTGGTCATTGGATACAAGACAAACCTTTGGAAGGATTGTCTAGTTTGTATACTCATCAAGTCCAACTTAATTGTTGGAACCTCCAGCTCCTAATGCTTGGTATGATCTTGCATAAGTGCAATAGTTGCATGTTTGTACAGGAGAAGGAGAAATCTAAGAAGATAAAACTTCTACTTGGGAATGGGACAAAAGTTGGATGATCATAATTATATGAATCTTCCATTAAGAGGTAGCTAACTTTATTTCACTTTCTTTGAAAAGTTCAAGGAATTCTGCATTGAAATAAAGAAACAGTTAGGTAAGTCTCCCATAATTGAGAAGAATACCTCTTAATAGAAATTTCATAATTTACTCTCATTACATCTTGTCTCAGATAATTCCCATAACAAACCATAGCATGATGGTGTTGTTAATTCGAATTATATTGAATATGATTTGATGGAAGATGAGATTGGGATTCGCATTAGAGATACTTAGTCTCTATTTCTGGATAACAAAAGATATTTGTAAATAGGAATACAAGTTTCCTAGTAGAGAAACTGAATCTAGAATTGTTCTAGAAGCGGAAGCCCAATAGACCGATAAATATGAGAATTGATAGAGATCAACTCTCTACTCTCACTATACCTAAATAGTACACTAGAACCCACAGGTCCCAGAATCTATAGATGGACTAACTTTTATTTTGATGAAGTAATCAGACTGTTTGATTTTCATCTAAGAATAAAAGTATCATTTGTGTGCAAATTGGTTAGTAGGAGCATAATTACTTTCCTGGCTCTATGCAAAGATAATATTCTTTTCATTGTGAATGAAGTATGAATATTATTCTTCTCTTAGATTTGATCTAGCAATCTTACAATAAAGGACAAAAACTTTGACATCATGTTTTCTTAGTCCTAAATGGTTTAGAGACAAAAAGAAAATGATATTGTTATTCTCCCAATAACAATCATGTTATTGTGCAAGTAAGATTTCAAGAAAAGAGTTTCTACCTTTATGGGATGGAATCTGTTTCTCTTAGTTATATGATATCATGAGAAAGTATACTTATACTAGACCGGATATTTATCACATGTTGATGTGATAAGGTATTGGTCAGATTAGTCCGGAGCATTGTACAATGGTAAAGCACAAGCATGTTAACGTCTGAAAATGACTGTTGGACAGTATCATTTTTGTTTAGTCTTTTAAGACAGTGGTTTTTGATAATAAATTTGCAAGAGTTGCAAGTGTTATTGCATCACTACAATAGTTGTGGTAAAGCAGACATGACAGACCCATACATATTAAGGTATGTCTCAATTGGTGTTTGAGAAACATCACTGAGAAGATGGGTATTACATCTAATTGGCTTAGAGTGCAAGTGGGAGATTGTTGGACATATATGCCCTCGAAAGCCATTAAAAGACTTTTCTATGTTGATTAGACAAGCATCATATTCACACAACCAACTATAATGGGTATTTATATTAATTACTGTCTCATATGATGAAGACATAAAATTCCATAGGTAACATTGTAGGAAAATCATGCAAAGGTTGCGAGGAGATATGATTTTCCAGTTCTTTCTAAACCTAATACTGTTCGAAGCCTCTAGAGTACTGGTTGGGCGCCGTACTTCATCATGGCTTGCACATGTGTAGTTCTATGAGATAGTGTGATGAATCTCACTCACAGAGAGTGGTGACTCTTGACTAACATGTGAGTATATGTAGCAAGTACATAATACTGAACGGGGTCACTAGTGGATACCCAATGGAATACACTGTCAGATTGTATTAGGGTTATCCATTTGACAAATTGTCCTTAGACCTGAAAGGTTAACATCTTCTCAAACATCTATCTATATGGCTTTGATGTGTCAATCGGCAATGTCCAATACATAGGACTAACTCTGGGTACGTTGGGTCATGTACACAATGTTTGGAGAAGTGTGTAAACACTCAATAAGGAATCCACAACTCCTTAATTGGAGATAATGATATCCAGGTGATACTTGTTGAATTGAACTGTTAAATCCAGTACTGGTGCTTTTCGGTAAAATGGTCTTCATCGAAGTTGATATTTTCAATATGGAAATGTATATATAAATATATATATGTCAGTTCTTTTCTAATGTTTCTTCAAAAGTGTTTTGGAGGTTCAGTTCAATGAAAAAGTAATCATGAGAAAGGGTTTCATTCATAAGCTAGGGACTAAGACAGTGGAATTGTTCCAATCCCGGAAGCTTACAAGTGATATCGGAATGTGGAAGGATTTATTTGTAAATATATTGTGAGATGGTACTTACAAGAAATTCTCTAATTTCTTGAGGTTAATCACATTGTGACAAAAGCATTAATTGTGATTCTCTAATTCTCTAATTCCTATAATCCTAATGGAGTGTAGGAAAGGTGTTTCCTAGTAACAATGTTTTAACCAAAAAGTTGAGTACTTAGTCCCACAACCGGAAACAAGAGATCCCTTTAGATCCCACACACAAGGACCTTCTTAAAGTATTTAATTTAATTTATAATTAAATTAATTAATTTCTCTAAGTAATCACTATATGGTATAGTGAAGCTCTAAAAGGTGGAATCACATTGGATGTGAAAAATTAAATGGATAGGACCCATTGAGAATTATTATAAAAGAATAATTCAAGTGACCAAGAGGGTTTTGGAAACCCTTTAGGCGTGTGGGGTGGGAGCCACCTAGGGTGGGACACCCACTTCAAGGAGGAATAATAATTATTATTATTTTTAATTAGTTTCTAATAACTAATATCCTTATTAGATAAGGTTAGTTAGTTACTAATTAAAGATTCCCTAATTGTTAGGGATTCCATTAGTTAGTTACTAATTCAAGATTCCTTATTGGATAAGGATAAGATTAGTTACTAATGGATAAGGTTAGTTTCTTTTAAGATTAATCCTAATTGGAATAGGAGAATAATCAATAAAGGAAACTATTGAGGAATCCCAATTGGATTAGGATAAGGTTAATGAATTATAATTTGATTACAATTCAAGCAACCAAGAGGGAACTTATATAAAGGAGTGGATACCCAGCCCTTCAAGGAATATAATTCTCCAGAATTTTTCTTCTCTCCCTCTCCTCAAGTTTATGCCCAGCCCTCTCCCCCTTTGAGGGTGTACGGTCACCCTTCCCCTTCTTCCTTTTTGTTTGGCTTTTGATCTTGATGATCAAGAACAAGTTCTTTGAAGATCAAGATTGGATCAAGAAAGGTTCTTGGATCAAAGAAAAAAAGAAAAAATAAAACAGCATGGAATTTGGAAGGGCCATTAGCTTCCATTAGAGAAAGCTTTAAATGAAAAAGAAGGTTCGTGTGAATCGACAGGAGACTTGACACTTGTGAAGTTTTGCGAGTACTATTCGAACGTGGATTTGACTTAACAATTTCAAAGTTGCAAAGGTGAATGTTATTCCTACCTTCATTGAATAAAATCAATTAGAATCTTAGTCAGATCTTGGGATTCGATCTATTCCCCCCAAGAACTATTTTTCTAAAATTAAAAAGAGGCATACTTTCAGAATCTTGGGCTATTGCAATGCAAGAAGAACTTAACCAATTTGAAAGAAGTCAAGTATGGGATTTAGTGCCTAGACCAAAAGATAAGTCTGTTATTGGTACTAAATAGGTGTTTAGAAATAGAAAAGATGAATCCGGAAACATAATTAAAAACAAAGCTAGGTTGGCAGCTCAAGGTTAAAACCAAGAAGAGGGGATAAATTATGATGAAACCTTTTCTTCGGTTGCTAGACTTGAAGCCATTAGAATGCTACTTGCTTTTGAAAGTCATAAAGACTTTAAGCTATTCCAAATGGATGTGAAAAGTGCATTTCTAAATGGATTTATTTCTGAAGAAGTCTTTGTAGAGCAACTTCCTTGCTTTGAAAACCATAATCTACCTAATCATGTGTTTAAATTGACAAAAGCCTTATATGGACTAAAACAGACTCCTAGAGTTTGGTATGAAAGATTAAACAACTTTTTGATTGATAATGAATTTATAAGAGGAAAACTTGATACAACTCTGTTTGTGAAAACAAAATCACATGATATGCTATTAGTTCAAATATATGTTCATGATATTGTGTTTGGTTCTACCAATGAATGTTTATGTAATGAGTTTGCTAATATTATGCAAAAAGAATTTGAAATGAGCGTGATGGGAGAATTGACATTCTTTCTAGGACTTCAAATAAAGCAAACTAAGGAAGGAACCTTCATAAATCAAAGCAAACATACTAAAGACTTCTTAAGAAATTTGGTATGGAAAACACTAAAATAATGAATATACCTATGAATCCATCAATCAAACTAGATAAAGATGAAAATGGTAAAAGTGTTGATGAAAAGAAGTATAGAGGCATGATTGGAAATTTGCTGTACCTAATTGCTAGCAGACCTGATATATTGTTTAGTGTATGCTTATGTGCTAGATTTCAATCTTGTCCAAAAGAATATAACCTAACTGTTGTTAAAAGAATCTTTAGATACTTGTTAGAGTCAACTGATCTAGGACTATGGTATCCAAAGAATACATCTTTAGAATTAATAAGTTACTCAGATGTTGACTTTGCCGGATGTCAAATTGATAGAAAGAGTACTAGTTGCACTTGTCATTTCCTAGGGTGTTCTATTGTTTCATGGTTTAGTAAGAAATGGAATTTTGTAGCTCTGTCCATAGCTGAGGCTGAAAACATAGCTGCTAGAAACTGTTGTGCTCAAAATCTCTATATAAAACAACTCTTGGAGGATTATAAATTGTTCTATTTTAACATTCCAATTAAATGTGACAATACTAGTGCCATCTGTATGACCAAAAATCCTATTCAACACTCAAGAACTAAGTATATAGAAATCAAATATCATTTCATTAGGGATCATGTACAGAATGGGGATGTTGTGTTGGAGTTTGTAGATACAAACAACCAACTTGCTGATATATTCACAAAACCCCTTCAACATGAAAGGTTTAATACCTTGAGAACAGAATTAGGCTTAAGTAAGTTATTTGAAATTTTATAATCTCAAAATGTTCAAAATATCAGTTTAAAACTTGAAAGAATTCACCTTAAAAGTAAAAACCTAATAATCTGCAAAATTTAGTAACAATTACGAAAAAAAAAAACATTTTCTTTTGATCTAAAATGATTTATGTTGGTTTGCAATGATTAATTGATGTTTTGAATAGAGTGTATAGAGATCATTGTGCAGAAAATTGGTTTTTGAAGAAATCTGCAAATTTTTCAGATTTTTCTTCTATCCAGTCGATCACCATATTGATCTAATCGACTGGATAATGGATCTAGCTGATCTGACAAGGCCTCTAATCGACTGGATAGTGTTAAAATGAATGTCATGTTGATTTTTTTAAAAAAAATTGTGTTTTTCTTCTATCCAGATGATCACATGACTGTCCTAATCAATTAGATGGACAATCCAGCTGATTAGACCATTCATGTAATCGACTGGATAGTGAAAAACTTTAAAAATCTTTTCTTTAAAACCTGAAACCCCCAAATTTATATTCACTTTAAACTCTTCATATTCACTGTCCCCTTCTCTCTCTTCCCTCTAAAAACAAATTTCTCCTCATTTCTTGTAAACTCAATGTTTTGTCGGAAAAATTCCGAGCCCAAAATGTTGTATATAGTTCACATTAGGTCTACATCCGGTTTGAAGACAAAGTGAAGAAGAAGCCTTGAAGAACCTTGAAGCTCCATCACCCCAAATTGGCTCAATAAGTAGGATGGTAAGAGAGACCTAGAAGACCCTAAGTTACCTCATGGAAATGCTCAATCATTATGAAAAATAAATTAAAAAGGAATAGGGGTATAAGGGATTGGATCAAAGTTTCTATTTCAGTTTTTAGTAGTTTCTAAACCCTTGGAATATTCCTCTATATATGGGACCTCTCCTAATCCGTGAAGGTGATTCCTTGGATACTTTTGAGAGCACTTTGAGCTCCTCTTGAGTTTACGAAAACTCTTGAAATCATCCAACTCTAACTCCATTAGTTTGACTCTAGGTTGTGCAAGTTTTTACTCTTACTTTTTCAATTTGCATTGTATGATCCTCATACTTTGAAGAGATAACTCTAGGGCTTCAACAAACCCTAAAACCCACTATATGTCGCGACCCAAAACCCACCCTAGGAGTTAGAGTGAACTTTGGACGACTAATCATGGCTTACATGACTTGCTTGACAAACTAACCTGCAAAAACCCATAGAGCATATACAAAAGAGGACATTATAGCGGAAACATAACTATAAAACACAACGGAAGTCTAGCAAACCTCTAAGTATATACATATGGTCCAAGTTTACGCAAAAGGAATCCAAAAGAAAGTGCGGACAGACCCGCCAAAATACATGAATGTATATCTCTCATCTCACCTACAGCTAATCCACTCAGAATCTACAACCACCTAATGGTAACCCTCTACTGGAGGTTCCTCCAAAGGCTCCTCGACGTACTCCTCCTCCACCCATGGACCAGGAGCACAAACATCAAATGGAGCAGCAGCTCCCTCAGAACCTGCCGACATAAGAAGTACGGCTGAGCATGGAATACTCAGCGGGTACTAAACACTAACCAACAGTCATAGCATACGGATAACATACATAAAGCAGGAAACAATTCATATCATACAAGGAAGTAAAGCAATTGATAATCATGCTTTTATTTCGTAGAAAGCCGATAAAACCTCTTGAAAACATCGTGCACTTGACTTGGCTTGAAATATCTTTTCGTACTTGAAAGCTTGTCTTGTCTATCTTGCTTGATTCTTGTATGTCGTGTCATGTCATGCATGTCATGCGTGCTTGCTTGTGATCATGTAAATTGTGAGATACCTTTGTGAGATGCGCTTGAGAGATGCCTTGAGAGGGAAGGGTGACCCTTCTTTATGCAATGCACTTACGAGGGAAGGGAGACCCTTCTTCATGATATGTATGTACTTGCGAGGGAAGGGAGGCCCTTCTTCATGATATGCACTTGTGAGTGAGGGGAGACCCCTCGTGGAATGTTGGTTATTGTTTTCTTGTGAAAAGCGAGGTAAAACATATCGTAGGATATGTCCCACCTCTAACCATGTTCTTGAAAACCTTGATAAATCATGTCATGTATGCCGTGCTCCTGGGAACCGTGTACATACTTGCATTTAAATTTAAACATGACATTTGGGTAGTTTCACAATACATATAACATCAACGATTGAGCAATGTAATATTCATATCATTTAGGGAAAGCAAGAAAACACACTATCATAGGCCCTAGCAATATTCAGAATTTATTAGGCATGCATTTCCTAATTTATAACTCATTTTATTCACCTTGGCATTTCATCAAACATGGTGTGTTCATTATTCATTATTCATTTAAACCTAAATCATGCTTTTCTAGGTGAGTTTACTCACATCACACTTGTATGTTCATTATTAGTACAATGCCCTTTCCTGTTCATTCATCACATCATCCACACGGCATCCATTCGCCAACATCCACCTCCATTCACCATTCATAACCATCCATCTCATAGCACAAGTGTAAATGAAAGAAAATCGAAAGAAATAAAGGGGAAAGAGGAACTATAACTAGGCGGGTAGCAAGAAGTACCGACCTTGAAGAAATGAGGAAGAAACCCCTTCCAAAAACGACCGTGAGTTGCTGCCCTAGCTTGAGGAGATGCTCCTCACGAGCTTGTGCCTTGATCTTGAAGAAAAATGGGCTTGAGTTGAGTGTGGGTTGACAAACCCCTTGATTTCTCTTCAAAATGGAAACCCTAGGTTTAGGAATCGCCCTCTCCTCTCTTCTTATCTCCCAATCTCTCTAAGTGTCGAAATGAAGCCCTAAAGGCCCGGGTTAAACTCTTAAGGTAACAGTGAACCAACCAAAAGACCCTAATGCCCTTACTGAAAATTCTGCAAAACGCGAGAACCGAGCACGTTGTGCTGTGAACAGTGCTGAACACGTTGTGCTGTGAATAGTGCCGAACACGTTGTGCTGTGAACAATGCCTAACACGTTGTGCTGTGAACAGTGCTGAACACGTTGTGCTGTGAACAATGCCGAACACGTTGTGCTGTGAACAGTGCTGAACACGTTGTGCTGTGAATAGTGCCGAACACATTGTGCTGGGAATAGTGCTGAACACGTTGTGCTGTGAACAGTGCCGAACACGTTGTGCTGTGAACAGTGCTGAGCTCGTCGTCCGTTGTCTTATGTACAATGTGCCCGTTGTGAGCTGTACAACGTACACGTTGTGCTGTGCAACGTACTCGTTGTTGCTGTACAACGGATGTACAACGTATACGTTATCAGAGCTAGAACTACGTCCTTAGCACCTTCCGAGCTACGTCCTTAGCGCCTTCCAAGCTACGTCCTTAGCGCCTTCCGAGCTACGATTTCCTGCAGGTCCAGACTGTTTTGGCCATATCTTTTGACTTGTTCGTCCGATTTTGACGATTCAACTTGCGTTGGGTTCGTACTTCGAAAAGAAACATTTCTGACGTTTCAAAATTTCCAATTTCTTCCTTATTTATTAATTATACCTCTTTAAAAGCAAAATGGTAACGAAAGCTACTTGCATTAAATGTGAAAAGGTCCGGGGCTCTACATCCTCCCCCCCTTACAAAAATTTCTTCCTCGAAATTTAGACGCTACTTGCATTACAAACCAAAAAGAAAATTACCAGTCATATACAAACTCATACAAAAACTCATTCAATTAATTCTGGGTACTTTGCTCTGACTTCGGCTTCACGCTCCCATGTAGCTTCTTTCCGAGCATGGTGTTGCCATTGCACAAGAACCAAAGGGATTGTCTTGTTGCGAAGCACCTGATCTCTTCGATCCAAAATCTGAACCGGCTTTTCAATCAAGGTGAGGTCCTCTAGAATCTCCAACGGTTCCAAGTCTATGACATGCGAAGGATCCGCAATGTACTTCCGAAGCATAGACACATGGAAGACGTTGTGAACTGCGGCCATGTGAGGTGGGAGAGCTACCCGGTAAGCAACCTCACCAACTCGTGTGATAATCTCAAAAGGCCCAACATACCGAGGACTGAGCTTGCTTCGCTTTCCAAATCTCATGATCCCTTTGCTAGGAGATACTTTCACAAAAACTCGATCCCTTACTTGAAATTCCAAGTCCCTACGGCGCGTGTCCGCATAACTTTTCTGGCGATCGTGAGCGGCTTTCAATCGATCCCGAATGATCTTAACTGTGCCTGCAGTTTGCTCAATCAACTCCGGACTAAGTACTTTCCTTTCTCCTACCTCATCCCAATAGAGAGGAGACCTACAACTTCGCCCATACAAGGCCTCAAATGGTGCCATTTGGATACTCGCCTAATAGCTGTTATTATAGGCGAACTCTACCAAAGGCAAGTGCTCTTCCCAACTGCCTTTAAAATCCAGCATACAAGCCTGAAGCATGTCTTCTATAACTTGGTTCACCCTCTCAGTTTGTCCATCCGTTTGTGGATGAAAAGCAGTGCTGAAACCAAGTCGGGAACCCATAGCCTCATGGAAGCTTTTCCAGAATCGTGATGTGAATCTTGGATCCCGATCTGACACAATACTAACGGGCACTCCGTGCAACCTCACCACTTCCTTGATGTACAAAGCGGCTAATTGACTGGAGTTGAAAGTAGTTCGGTAAGGTAAGAAATGAGCGGACTTTGTCAAACGATCCACTACTACCCATATCGCATCTGAGCCCCTTACCGTCTTTGGCAAGCCAACTATGAAATCCATGGATATGTTCTCCCATTTCCACTCGAGAATCGGAAGGGACTGTAATAAACCTGCAGGCCGCATGTGTTCTGCTTTTACCTGTTGACACACCAAGCACCGTGCTACATATTCCGCAACCTCCCTCTTCATATTCCGCCACCAAAAGTGACTCTTGAGGTTCCGGTACATCTTTGTACCCCCTGGATGCACTGTGTACTTCGAACGGTGTGCTTCATCCAAAATCTCTCTTCGAAGATCTGCATTGGCTGGGACGCACAGCCTTCCCTTGAATGTGATAGCACCCCGACTAGTGAGAGAGAAGTCCTCACTACCCTTAGCAACTTCCTTGTCCCGATAAGCCAACAATTCAGCATTCGTGGCTTGGTATTCTTGGATCAAATCTATAATTTATGGCCGAACCGTGACATTTGCCAAGATAGGACTACGGACAGAGTCATTCACACTAATGTCCAGATTTGCCAAGTCTTCAAGTAGCTTCCATTCCTGCACTAACATGCATGCTAATAACCCCGGAGGTCTTCTACTCAAAGCATCAGCCACTACATTTGCTTTACCCGGGTGGTATTGAATGGTACAATCATAGTATTTCAAAAATTCCATCCATCGCCGTTGCCTTAGATTCAATTCCTTTTGGGAAAAGAGGTACTTGAGGCTCTTGTGATCCGTATACACATAGAATTCCACCCCATATAAGTAATGTCGCCAGATCTTGAGTGCAAACACGACTGCGGCAAGCTCTAAGTCGTGCGTGGGGTAATTCTTCTCATGTTCCTTCAATTGCCTCGATGCATAGGCAATGGCTTTCTTGTGCTGCATGAGTACACACCCAAGTCCAACGTGTGAGGCATCACTATACACCTCATACCCATAAGGTCCAGATGGCACAGTAAGGACAGGGGCTGTAGTAAGCCTCTTCTTCAGTTCCGTGAAACTGATCTCGCACTTATCACTCCATACAAACTTGGCGTTCTTCCTTGTCAGGTAAGTGAGCGGTGCTGCAAGGCTAGAGAAACCCTCTACGAATCTCCTGTAGTATCCTGCCAACCCAAGAAAGCTGCGTATCTCAGTAACACTCTTGGGCCTCGCCCAACTCATAACTGCTTCGATTTTCTTCGGATCTACCGAGATACCTTCTGCAGAAACAACGTGGCCTAGGAATGCCACCTCTTCCAACCAAAACTCACACTTGCTAAGTTTGGCGTATAGCTTGTGCTCTCTTAGCATTTCCAAGGCAAGGCATAGGTCGCGTGTGTGATCTTCCCGTGTCTGGGAATAGACCAAAATATCATCAACAAATACAATCACGCACCTATCAAGATATGGCCGGAACACCCGGTTCATCAAATCCATAAAGGCTGCCGGCGCGTTCGTGAGTCCAAAAGGCATCACCAAGAACTCGTAGTGTCCATACCGAGTCTTGAAAGCAGTTTTGGGAACATCTTCCATCTTAATCTTCAACTGGTGATAACCCGATCGAAGGTCTATCTTCGAGAAAAATCTCGCTCCCTTCAACTGATCGAACAAGTCATCAATCCTAGGCAAGGGATACCTATTCTTTATAGTGACTTTGTTCAATTGCCTGTAATCGACGCACATCCGCATCGAGCCATCTTTCTTCTTAACAAACAACACCGGGACACCCCACGGTGAGACACTTGGTCGAATGAAACCAAGACCTTGTAATTCTTCCAACTGGGTCTTTAACTCTTTGAGTTCAATAGGGGCCATTCTATACGGAGCCCTGAAAACAGGAGCTGTGCCTGGTGCAAGCTCGATCACAAACTCAATCTCCCTGTCTGGAGGCAATCCTGGCAACTCCTCTGGAAATACATCCAGGAACTCACTCACAACCGGGATAGTCGATGAGTCCTTTGCCTCAGGGTTAGCTAAGCTCAACGCCGCAAAACGAGCAATACATCTACTTTTCAACCCGCGAAAGTGGAATGGTCTTCCTTCTACTGGCTTGAAGAGTACCATTTTCTCAAAGCAAGCTTTATGCCCATGATGTGCTGCTAACCAATCCATTCCCAATATAACATCAAAGTCTTGGAATCCAAGGACGATGAGATCAACCGCCAACTCGTGGCTTCCAACTTGGACCACACTATTTCTATACACTTTATCTGCCAATACTGTTTTGCCGAGAGGAGTCGAAATGGCTAACTCCGGTTCTAGCTGACTTGGCTCTACAGAAAAGCCTTCTGAAAAACTCGGCGAGACAAATGAATGAGTAGACCCGGTATCAATCAACACTCGAGCCAAATACTCATTGACTAGTAGGGTTCCTGAAATTTTAACTAGCGGAGTTAATCCATGCATCAACAGTGTATACATGTAGGTATATATACATATATAACATGCCAAGTACGTACACAATCAATTAATACTTAACAGTTTAATTTACAGAAAACCAAATAAGCTACAACTGCGTACCATGCACGACATCGTCAGATGCAAGTGCATCAATCACCCTCTGTTAAGGCAAAAAATCGCCCCTGGTTCGCCTGGCGAGACTGAGGTGTAGACCGGGTAGTCTGAGATGACACCTGATATGATCCTGCTGGGCGTGCTGGTGGTCTAATCCCCTGAGACTGGCCTGGTAAATGTCGACTGGGGCAATCCCTAATCATATAGCCCTGGCGACCACAGTGAAAACATCCACCCGATGCTCTTCGGTAATCTCCTGCCGGGTGCCTTCGGTCGTATGAAGTGCAGATCTCGTGTGTATAAGTCGGAGGGGCCGTAGGTGGAGCATACCTCATCGTCTGAGGTGCAACAGGCCGTGGGGCCGGAAGAGCCTGAGGTCTCGGTGCCTGAGGCACATACTGTCGTGGAGCTGGAGGTGCATAAGATGGCCTCATCAGTGGTGCTGGCCACGCATACTGATAAGGGCTGGTACGAGCCCGCCTCTCTGGAGGTGCTGAACTACCAGCTTGGCCTCTCGCCAACTCTCTTTTCTTGGACACTGCCTCTGAATTGGCCTCGACCAATAAGGCCTTGTCTACTACCTCAGGGTAGGTAGCATGTCTGAAGACCGAAACCTTCTCCATGATAACATCTTTGAGCCCTTGCTCAAACCTTCTTGCTTTCATTGCCTCAGTGGCAACCATGTGAGTCGCGAAGCGTGATAACTCTGAGAACTTGGCCTCGTATTGTGCCACCGACATCAAACCTTGCTCGAGGTTGATGAATTCTCTCTCTTTCTTTTCCCGTGCTCCAATCGGAAAATACTTCTTGTAAAAAGTATCTTTGAACTCCTCCCAAGTCCAAGGTTGACCCTGCATGGTCAAATCTCGCGTCCTCAATGCGAACAACCACCAATGGTGGGCTTCACCTTCTAGCATGAAAACTGCCTATGCTACTCTATCCTCCTCTGTAGGTGAGAGGACCGCAAAGATCTTCTCCATGTGGAGGATCCATGCCTCCGCAGCAAGAGGGTCCACACTCCCATGGAATGGTGGAGGCCTCAATCTCCTGAATGCCTCAACTCCAGCTGTACGATGTACTGGAGCTGCGGGCGGTGGAGTAGGTGCCACTGATGATGGTATAGCCTGCCGAGCCGCCAGTATGGCGAGTGTCTCAGCAATAAAGCCTAAGACCTGAGAGAGGTCCGGCTGCTCATCCTCATCCCGTGAAGAAGAGGAAGCTCTGGTATGTGGTCCACGACCCCGTGTGTTCCGTCTCATGACTAAAGTCCTGAGAATAATAACACCACATGAGTCTAACTTGAAACCACAGTTTATTTCAATGCCATTTCACAATAATTCAATTTGTATTAGTTGTATAATACTAATACACATCACATCAAGTCATCAGAGTATTCATCACATTATACTTATACTTTAGTGTTCTAGCGTACCTAGGACCCGTACTTGGTTAAAGCAACCATTTTAGACTAAGACTAAAGTTTAGTCTTATACTTGGATCAAGACTCTCTTCCGACTTACTTTCTTCCTAACTTGTTCCTGACATTGCTCTTGTCAAGCCGTGGTATAAGATTCTAAGTGACCCTAGAGACCTAAAGCCTAGGCTCTGATACCACTTCTGTCGCGACCCAAAACCCACCCTAGGAGTTAGAGTGAACTTTGGACGACTAATCATGGCTTACATGACTTGCTTGACAAACTAACCTGCAAAAACCCACAGAGCATATACAAAAGAGGACATTATAGTGGAAACATAACTATAAAACACAGCGGAAGTCTAACAAACCTCTAAGTATATACATATGGTCCAAGTTTACGCAAAAGGAATCCAAAAGAAAGTGCGGACAGACCTGCCAAAATACATGAATGTATATCTCTCATCTCACCCACAGCTAATCCACTCAGAATCTACAACCACCTAATGGTAACCCTCTACTGGAGGTTCCTCCAAAGGCTCCTCGACGTACTCCTCCTCCACCCATGGACCAGGAGCACAAACATCAAATGGAGCAGCAGCTCCCTCAGAACCTGCCGACATAAGAAGTATGGCTGAGCATGGAATACTCAGCGGGTACTAAACACTAACCAACAGTCATAGCATACGGATAACATACATAAAGCAGGAAACAATTCATATCATACAAGGAAGTAAAGCAATTGATAATCATGCTTTTATTTCGTAGAAAGCCGATAAAACCTCTTGAAAACATCGTGCACTTGACTTGGCTTGAAATATCTTTTCGTACTTGAAAGCTTGTCTTGTCTATCTTGCTTGATTCTTGTATGTCGTGTCATGTCATGCATGTCATGCGTGCTTGCTTGTGATCATGTAACTTGTGAGATACCCTTGTGAGATGCGCTTGAGAGATGCCTTGAGAGGGAAGGGTGACCCTTCTTTATGCAATGCACTTGGGAGGGAAGGGAGACCCTTCTTCATGATATGTATGTACTTACGAGGGTAGGGAGGCCCTTCTTCATGATATGCACTTGTGAGTGAGGGGAGACCCCTCGTGGAATGTTGGTTATTGTTTTCTTGTGAAAATCGAGGTAAAACATATCGTAGGATATGTCCCACCTCTAACCATGTTCTTGAAAACCTCGATAAATCATGTTATGCATGCCGTGCTCGTGGGAACCGAGTACATACTTGCATTTAAATTTAAACATGACATTTGGGTAATTTCACAACACATATAACATCAACGATTGAGCAATGTAATATTCATATCATTTAGGGAAAGCAAGAAAACACACTATCATAGGCCCTAGCAATATTCAGAATTTATTAGGCATGCATTTCCTAATTTACAACTCATTTTATTCACCTTGGCATTTCATCAAACATGGTGTGTTCATTATTCATTATTCATTTAAACCTAAATCATGCTTTTCTAGGTGAGTTTACTCACATCACACTTGTATGTTCATTATTAGTACAATGCCCTTTCCCGTTCATTCATCACATCATCCACACGGCATCCATTCGCCAACATCTACCTCCATTCACCATTCATAACCATCCATCTCATAGAACAAGTGTAAATGAAAGAAAATTAAAAGAAATAAAGGGGAAAGAGGAACTATAACTAGGCGGGTAGCAAGAAGTACCGACCTTGAAGAAATGAGAAAGAAACGCCTTCCAAAAACGACTGTGAGTTGCTGCCTTAGCTTGAGGAGATGCTCCTCACGAGCTTGTGCCTTGATCTTGAAGAAAAATGGGCTTGAGTTGAGTGTGGGTTCACAAACCCCTTGATTTCTCTCCAAAATGGAAACCCTAGGTTTAGGAATCGCCCTCTCCTCTCTTCTTATCTCCCAATCTCTCTAAGTGTCGAAATGAAGCCCTAAAGGCACGGGTTAAACTCTTAAGGTAAGAGTGAACCGACCAAAAGACCCTAATGCCCTTACTGAAAATTCTGCAAAACACGAGAACCGAGCACGTTGTGCTGTGAACAGTGCTGAACACGTTGTGCTGTGAACAGTGCAGAACACGTTGTGCTGTGAACAGTGCCGAACACGTTGTGCTGTGAACAGTGCCGAACACGTTGTGCTGTGAACAGTGCCGAACACGTTGTGCTGTGAATAGTGCCGAACACGTTGTGCTGTGAACAGTGCCGAACACGTTGTGTTGTGAACAGTGCCGAACACGTTGTGCTGTGAACAGTGCTGAGCTCGTCGTCCGTTGTCTTATGTACAACGTGCCCGTTGTGAGTTGTACAACGTACACGTTGTGCTGTACAATGTACCCGTTGTTGCTGTACAACGGATGTAAAACATATACGTTATCAGAGCTAGAACTACGTCCTTAGCGCCTTCCGAGCTACGTCCTTAGCGCCTTCCGAGCTACGATTTCCTGTAGGTCCAGACTGTTTTGGCCATATCTTTTGACTTGTTCATCCGATTTTGACGATTCAACTTGCGTTGGGTTCGTACTTCGAAAAGGAACATTTCTGACGTGTTGAAATTTCTAATTTCTTCCTTATTTATTAATTATACCTCTTTAAAGGCAAAATGGCAACGAAAGCTACTTGCATTAAATGTGAAAAGGTCCGAGGCTCTACACTATATGCTTTGTTGTGAGCATTGGTTGGCTTGAGCCAAAGCCGTCAAAGACGGAGATCGGTCTTTGGAGACCGTGGTTGATCACTTTGAGTAAGATTGGCAGGTGAGGAACCGGAGCTGCTGTTGCGGAGATCGAACGTTCTGTGTTCATGGTTTGCAAGCTGAGGAATCGATATCGAGGAATGTTGTGTCGTGTCTAGTTAGGTAAGATTTGAGTCTTGTATTGTTCTACTCTTCTCTTAGTAAATTTTGTGCTGGACTAGGTCCCGTGGTTTTTCCCGGAAGGGTTTTCCACGTAAAAATCTTGTGTGTTCATGTGAGATTGATTGTGTATGATTGGCTAAAATTAAAATTGGTTGAAAATCTTAAGTAGACCTATTCACCCCCCCTCTAGGTCAAAGAGTGCATTGAAATGAGGAATTTCAATTGGTATCAGAGCAGGTACACTCATAAGGTTAAATTCCTTAAGTGTGATCTTGTGTCTATCCTTAAGTCCATGACTACTCTAAGAGAGGGTGGATCCATTTCTCGTCCCTCATTGTTTGACGGGAACAATTATGCGTATTGGAAAGCTCGAATGAGAGCATTTCTCAAATTCATAGACGAGAGAATCTGGATGTTCATTCAGGATGGATAGACCCCACCGGTGAATATTCTAGGTGATGTAATTCTCACTAAAAGCACCAAGGATTGGAGTAAAGATGAGCTCGAGGCAAGTGGTTGGAACACGAAAGGTCTCAATGCAATCTTTATTGCAATCACTGTTGAAGAATTCGGACGAATCTCTTCATGTGAAACAACAAAGGAGGCATGGGATATTCTGGAAATGACTCATGAAGTTACAACCACTGTCAAGATGTCTAAGCTTCAAAGTCTCATCACTAAATTTGAAAATCTGAAAATGGAGGACAATGAAACGTTTGATGAATTCTATGCTAAACTAAGTGACATTGTTAACTCCAGTTTCAACCTGGGTGAGAAAATCAGTGAGTCCAAAATTGTTAGAAAAATCCTTAGATCTCTACCCGAAAGGTTTCAATCTAAGGTCAGTGCCATTGAGGAGAGCGAGAATGTTGATGCTCTCAAGATTGAGAAATTGGTCGGATCACTCCATACCTATGAACTCAATCTTCAACCATCCATGAAAACCAAATCTGTAGCCTTGAAAACTGTCAAGGAGACTTTGGATGAGGATGACAGTGATGCTGAGTTGGGAGAGAAGGAGTTGACTCTATTTGTTAAAAAATTTCAAAAATACCTAAAAACAAATAGAAGGTTCAAGCCTAAATAAGGAGAAAAACCTCTTGAAAAGCCAAAGTCAAAACCTTGGGATAACAAGAAAGTACCCAAAGGAAATGACAAGAAATCTGAGGATGAACAATCCGAAAGCCCTACCTCAAGTGAGGAATCTGAGAACCATATGGCTTTCACTGTCACCCAATCTGAGAGTGTCAATTCTCCTACTATTCAAAAAGAGAAGAGTAATGAAGATCAAGTGAGTGAGTTTAGTGAAGATCATGATAAGAGTCACACTGTCTCCGAGTCTGATGAAGATATGGATACAGCCTATGAAAGTGTAGAGCCCCGGACCTTTTCACAGTTAATACATGACACTCTCGTTGTCATTTTTTCCTTTTTAAGAGGTATAATTAATAAATAAGGAAGAAATTGGAAATTTCAAAACGTTAGAAATGTTCCTTTTCGAAGTATGAACACAACGCAAGTTGAATCGTCACAATCGGATGAACGAGTCAAAAGATATGGCCAAAACAGTCTGAACCTGTAGGAAATCGTAGCTCGGAAGGCACTAAGGACGTGCTCTAACGTCGTACTCTGATAACGTAGCACAGACAACGTACCCTGATAACGTATACTGTGTGCATCCGTTGTACAGCTCATAACGGGCACGTTGTACAACTCACCACGGGCACGCTGTACATAAGACAACGGACTATTCACAGCACCACGAGTTGGCACTATTCACGGCACCACGAGTTGGCACTATTCATAGCACCACGATTTGGCACTATTCACAGCACCACGAGTTGGCACTATTCACAGCACCACGAGTTGACACTATTCATGGCACCACGAGTTGGCACTATTCACGGCACCACGAGTTGGCACTATTCACAGCACCACGAGTTGGCACTATTCACGGCACGTTGGCACTATTCACGGCATCACGAGTTGGCACTATTCACGGCACCACGAGTTGGCACTATTCACAGCACCACGAGTTGGCACTATTCACGGCACCACGAGTTGGCACTATTCACAGCACCACGAGTTGGCACTATTCACGGCACCACGAGTTGGCACTATTCACAGCACCACGAGTTGGCACTATTCACAGCACCACGAGTTGGCACTATTCACGGCACCACGAGTTGGCACTATTCACGGCACCACGAGTTAGCACTATTCACAGCACCACGAGTTGGCACTATTCACAGCACAATGTGTTCAGCACTATTCACGGTCCTCGCGTCATTGCAGAAATCCCAGTAAGGGTATTACGGTCTTTTGGTCAGTTCACTCTTACCTTAAGAGTTTAACCCGAGCCTTTAGGGCATCATTCGACACTTAGAGAGTTTGAGAGAATAGGAGAAAGGGGAAAAGGCGATTCCAACCTAGGGTTTCCATTTTGGAGAGAAATCAAAGGGGTTTTGAAACCCTAGATCAACCTCAGGCCCGTTTTCTTCAAGATTTCGGTTCAGGCATTGTGGAGCTCGCGATCCAAGCTAGGGCAGCAGCTACACAGTCATTTGGAAAGAGGGTTTCTTCTTCACCTCTTCAAGGTCGGTACTTTTTACTACCCTCCTAGTTATAGTTCCTCTTTTCCCTTCTTTTCTTTTGATTTTCTTTCATTTACACATGTGCTATGAGATGGATGAATGGTGAATGGAGAATGGTAAATGGTGAATGGTGAATGGAGATGGAATGGGCGATTGGATGCCAATGGTTGTGTGTGATGAACAAATGGGGAAGGGCATTGTTCCAATAATGAACATACATGTATGATTTGAGAAAAACCCATCTAGAAAAGCATGTTGTAGGGTAAATCCATAATGAACACACCATGTTTGATGAAATGCCAAGGTGAATAAAGTGAGCTGTGAATTAGGAAATGCATACTTGAGAAATTCTGAATATTACTAGGGCCTATGATAGTGTGTTTCTTGCTTTCCCTAAAGGATATGAATATTACATTGCTCAATCATTGATGTTATATGTGTTGTGAAATTACCCAGATGTCATTATTAAATTTAAATGCAAACATGTACACGGTTCCCACGAGCACGTCACGCATGACATGATTTATCGAGGTTTTCAAGAACATGGTTAGAGGTGGGACATATCCTACGATATGTTTTACCTCGCTCTTGGCAAGGACAAGTCAATCATGCATTATCATAAGAAGGGTCTCCCATCCCCTCGCATGACATGCATAGCATCGCATGACACGCATAGCATAGCATGGCATGACACGCATAGCATAGCATTCACATTCCGCATGGAAACTAGTTGCGACGGGCTATGAACGGCAACTAGGCATTCACATTCCGCATGGATGCTAGTTGCGACGGGCTATGAACGGCAACTAGGCATACCCATCTGCATATAGGGTACTAGTTGCGACGGACTATGAACGGCAACTAGGCATGTGAACATGTTTAAATTATGAACAAGCAAGCATGATACTCGCACGACATGCATGACATGACATGGCACGCATGATGCAAGCATGACAAGCATGACACGGTTAACAGGTTCACAATCACGCAAAGGGTATTTCAAGTCAAGTCAAGTGCACGATGTTTTCAAGGGTTTTATCAGTCTTTCTGAATGCAAGCATGAATATAAATTTCTTTACTTCCTTGTATGATATAAATTGTTCCTGTTCTATATATGCAAATTTGTTTCCTACTTTATGTATGCTATCTGTATACTATGACTGTTGGTTAGTATTTAGTACCCGCTGAGTATTCCATGCTCAACCGTACTTCTTATGTCGGCATGTTCCGAGGGAGCTGCTGCTCCAGTTGATGTTTGTGCTCTTGGTCCATGGGTGGAGGAGGAGTACGTCGAGGGGCCTTTGGAGGAACCTCCCGTAGAGGGTTACCATTAGGCGGTTGTAGATTCTGAGTGAATAGCTGTGGGTGAGATGAGAGTTTACATTCATGTATTTTGGCGGGTCTGTCCGCGCTTTCTTTTGGTTTCCTTTGGTGTAAACTTGGTTTCGTATATATATACATAGAGGTTTGTTTAAACTTCCGCTGTGTTATGTTAGTGTATGTTTCTGCTGTTTATATCCTCTTTTGTATATGCTCTGTGTGTTTTTGCAGGTTGGTTCATCAAGCAAGTCATGTAAATCCATGATTAGTCGTCCAAAGTTCACTCTAACTCCTAGGGTGGGTTTTGGGTCGCGACAGAAGTGGTATCAAAGCTTAGGCTTTAGGTCTCTAGGGTCACTTAGAATCTTATACCACGGCTTGACAAGAGAATATGTGGGGAAACAAGTTAGGATGGAAGTAAGTCGGAAGTGAGTCTTGTTCTAAGTGTGAGACTAAACGTTAGTCTTAGTCTAAAATGGTTGCTCCAACCAAGCACAGGTCTTAGAAACGCTAGAACACCAAGATATAATATTACAACTACTCTGATGACTTGACGAGATGAATATGATGGTACTATACTTTGTATGTAGTATTGTTATATGGTGTTATATGCTATATGGTGTGCATACAATGTACTTATACTATTATGTGTGGTATTGTTAGGGGGCATTAAATGTGGTGTGCATACTATATGTCACGTACTAAGTGACAACCAATGTGTTAGGAATTAATTACCAGCTAGACTTATGAGTTGAGTAATACTCCGGCTGGAGTTTAGACTATGTGTGAGTTGGTAAATGGTGGTAGGTCCTTGCCATACCCTATACTATGGGGTCTTCGTAAATAATAGCCTTCCGAGTGAGACAATAGAATTCTCCTTCGTCTTACAAGATTAAAAAAATAAATAAATAAATAAAATTTTAGAATTTACGAAAATAGGGACATAGGCTTGATAAGTAATATTATGAGCATTTGGTGTAATTTTAAACTTGTTAAACTATACTAGATGCGTCTTACATCACAAAGAAATATAAGTCACACATCATGGTATGACAATAATTCCATGAAACCCCACGACTAGTAGAAACAAATATAGATAGTAATGCGTTTTAACTAAAGGAACAAATATAATTTTAACAACCCAGGGATGCTTGATGCACGCTTCTAAGTACAGTTGCGCATTTTCTGCAGCACGTCTTAGACCCAGTGCTCAGTCCCAATTAAACATAATTTTTGGATGAGCTCACGGATGTTTGATGCACGTTTCTAGATGCGCGCCTGCAGCACGCCCTAGACTCAGTGCTCGGTCCTAGTCTAGATACAGATGCGCGTTCATTCTGCAGCACGTTCTAGACACGATGCCAGTCCAAAATAATAAAGAAATTACTAACTCCATCGGGTAGCATGCACGTTCATACATATCGTGAGTAGCATAAATAGCATAGGCATCATGCATCACATAAGCATCATACATTTCATACATGGCACACATTTCATACATGGCATGAACATCAAAAAAAAAAATATATCATATACATATCCCGCATGCATCATGTAGATCTTAGAAGCATTATACATGTCACCAGATTTAGAGGGCATCACCTAAACAACTCAATTAGATGAACTAGTCATTAGTATTAGTTTCAAACGGGCTAAGGTCTTAGGTTTGTGATTAGTTAATACCATAATCAAGTGTGAAGCTTATCATCAGTAAGAAAACTACTTGTATAATTGTACGATTATAATTGTACTTAGATACATACACGATGTGCTCGCATAGGTTGGGGGCTTGAGTCCAACTTCTGCTTAGGAGAAGTTGTTGCCCTTAAGAAGCAACTAAGGAGTTAGCCTTAGACCATAACCAGTTGCAACACAACCAACATCGCATCTTGGCTTTGCTAGGAACCTTAGAGTATATTATTATGCTATGGTATGTGTATCTTGATGTATGTTCTAGACTTTGATAAATACTTACTATTATGAAAATACAATATCGGATTTTGATGGGATTCAAGTGAGACTCATGCATTGCCATCGTCCTCAGGAGTAAACCATGAGACGTGGCGATCAGGGTCGTGGATACCACACTAGGAGGGGTGGAGTATCTCCTCCTCCATTGAGGGATGAGCAGCCTGATCTCACTCAGGTCTTGGGATCCATAGCAGAAACACTAGCAATACTTGCCACTAGGCAGCCCACTACCCCCATTCCTACGGAGGTACTTGTACCTACCCCTACACATCATGCCACAGGAAGTGAGGCACTTTGCAGGATGAGGCCTCCGGTGTTCTATGGTGATATGGACCCATTGGTCGCAGAAGCATGGGTTAAGTACCAGTCCTCTAGACATATGCTGGTACGGAGTCCTCCCACTGCACCACAGGCTTCTCTTTCGATTGCTCCACCGGCATCGCACGCGGCTACCGTACAGCCACCCCGCCTCGCAGTATCTCAGGCAACAGGATATGCACCCTCCACCTACTCTTACGAGATATGTACCCGTTGTGGGAGGAGGCATGTGGCCAGAGAGTGTAGGAGAATCTCCGGTGGATGTTTCCACTGTGGTTGCCAGGGCCACCTTATCAAGGATTGTCCTAGCCGTCAGATGCCACCTTACTCTCGGGGAAGTAGGCCCATGGTTAGGCGGTCATCTCCGCTGGGCTCTACACAAGCATTAAGCCCCCAGCAGTCCACACAGCCCCCTTACTAGGCTAACCAGGGACAAGCCTTTGCCACTCCAGGATAGAATGCTCAGGCACCAAAGGATATGGCATGAGGATGTGAGAGGGAGAAGAAAAATTTTTTGTGTGCAGAAGGGAATGTATTTTGTGTTTTGTCATGGGCAGTCAGTTGCCACTTGTATGTAATTGTGCTACCTTATGTTATGAAAGTTTTCCCTGCTATTTAGAATGATGTTGAGTTTTATGAGAAAACTAGGTGCCTCGCCGATAAGTGAATGCCTAGGATATTGATTAATAGATAGAGGATTATCATATCGTTCAGTAGGAAAGGTTAAGCATGGGGATGTATCCTCGATTGATTTAGTAACGCCCTAATTTCGAGGATGAAATTCCTATAAGGGGGGGAGGATGTAGAGCCCCGGACCTTTTCACAGTTAATACATGACACTCTCGTTGTCATTTTTGCCTTTTTAAGAGGTATAATTAATAAATAAGGAAGAAATTAGAAATTTCAAAACGTCAGAAATGTTCCTTTTCGAAGTACGAACACAACGCAAGTTGAATCGTCACAATCGGATGAATGAGTCAAAAGATATGGCCAAAACAGTCTGAACCTGTAGGAAATCATAGCTCGGAAGGCACTAAGGACGTGCTCTGACGTCGTACTCTGATAACGTAGCACAAAAAACGTACTCTGATAACGTATACTGTGTGCATCCGTTGTACAGCTCACAACGGGCACGTTGTACAACTCACCACGGGCACGCTATACATAAGACAACGGACTATTCACAGCACCACGAGTTGGCACTATTCACGGCACCACGAGTTCGCACTATTCACAGCACCACGAGTTGGCACTATTCACAGCACCACGAGTTGGCACTATTCACGGCACCACGAGTTGGCACTATTCACCGCACCACGAGTTGGCACTATTCACAGCACCACGAGTTGGCACTATTCACGGCACCACGAGTTGGCACTATTCACAGCACCACGAGTTGGCACAATTCACGGCACCAGGAGTTGGCACTATTCACGGCACCTCGAGTTGGCACTATTCACGGCACCACGAGTTGGCACTATTCACGGCACCACGAGTTGGCACTATTCACAAAACCACGAGTTGGCACTATTCACAGCACAATGTGTTCAGCACTATTCACGGTCCTCGCGTCATTGCAGAAATCCCAGTAAGGGTATTACGGTCTTTTGGTCAGTTCACTCTTACCTTAAGAGTTTAACCCGAGCCTTTAGGGCATCATTCGACACTTAGAGAGTTTGAGAGAATAGGAGAAAGGGGAGAAGGCGATTCCAACCTAGGGTTTCCATTTTGGAGAGAAATCAAAGGGGTTTTGAAACCCTAGATCAACCTCAAGCCCGTTTTCTTCAAGATTTCGGTTCAGGCATTGTGGAGCTCGCGATCCAAGCTAGGGCAGCAGCTACACAGTCATTTGGAAAGAGGGTTTCTTCCTCACCTCTTCAAGGTCGGTACTTTTTACTACCCTCCTAGTTATAGTTCTTCTTTTCCCTTCTTTTCTTTTGATTTTCTTTCATTTACACATGTGCTATGAGATGGATGAATGGTGAATGGAGAATGGTAAATGGTGAATGGTGAATGGAGATGGAATGGGCGATTGGATGCCAATGGTTGTGTGTGATGAACAAATGGGGAAGGGCATTGTTCCAATAATGAACGGACATGTATGATTTGAGAAAAACCCATCTAGAAAAGCATGTTGTAGGGTAAATCCATAATGAACACACCATGTTTGATGAAATGCCAAGGTGAATAAAGTGAGCTGTGAATTAGGAAATGCATACCTGAGAAATTCTGAATATTACTAGGGCCTATGATAGTGTGTTTTTTGCTTTCCCTAAAGGATATGAATATTACATTGCTGAATCATTGATGTTATATGTGTTGTGAAATTACCCAGATGTCATATTTAAATTTAAATGCAAGCATATACACGGTTCCCACGAGCACGTCACGCATGACATGATTTATCGAGGTTTTCAAGAACATGGTTAGAGGTGGGACATATCCTACGATATGTTTTACCTCGCTCTTGGCAAGGACAAGTCAATCATGCATTATCATAAGAAGGGTCTCCCATCCCCTCGCATGACATGCATAGCATCGCATGACACGCATAGCATAGCATAGCATGACACGCATAGCATAGCATTCACATTCCGCATGGATACTAGTTGCGACAGGCTATGAACGGCAACTAGGCATTCACATTCCGCATGGATGCTAGTTGCGATGGGCTATGAACGGCAACTAGGCATACCCATCTGGATATAGGGTACTAGTTGCGACGGATTATGAACGGCAACTAGGCATGTGAACATGTTTAAATTATGAACAAGCAAGCATGATACTCGCACGACATGCATGACATGACATGGCACGCATGATGCAAGCATGACAAGCATGACACGGTTAACAGGTTCACAATCACGCAAAGGGTATTTCAAGTCAAATCAAGTGCACGATGTTTTCAAGGGTTTTATCAGTCTTTCTGAATGCAAGCATGAATATAAATTGCTTTACTTCCTTGTATGATATAAATTGTTCCTGTTCTATATATGCAAATTTATTTCCTACTTTATGTATGCTATCTGTATACTATGACTGTTGGTTAGTATTTAGTACCCGCTGAGTATTCCATGCTCAGCCGTACTTCTTATGTCGGCAGGTTCCGAGGGAGCTGCTGCTCCGGTTGATGTTTGTGCTCTTGGTCCATGGCTGGAGGAGGAGTACGTCGAGGGGCCTTTGGAGGATCCTCCCGTAGAGGATTACCATTAGGCGGTTGTAGATTCTGAGTGAATAGCTGTGGGTGAGATGAGAGTTTACATTCATGTATTTTGGCGGGTCTGTCCGCACTTTCTTTTGGTTTCCTTTGGTGTAAACTTGGTTTCGTATATATATACATAGAGGTTTGTTTAGACTTCCGCTGTGTTATGTTAGTGTATGTTTCCGCTGTTTATATCCTCTTTTGTATATGCTCTGTGTGTTTTTGCAGGTTGGTTCGTCAAGCAAGTCATGTAAATCCATGATTAGTCGTCCAAAGTTCACTCTAACTCCTAGGGTGGGTTTTGGGTCGCGACAGAAAGGTTGTTTTCTGAAAGTCTCAAGCTGAAGAAAGCCAAGATCTCTTTGAACAAAAAACTTAAAGTTATCCAACAGGAAAAAGACTCTTGCAAACTAGAAGCAGAAGGGAAGAATGCCCTAGTTTCTTAGCTTGAAAGGGAAAAAACTGAATTGGTGTCCAAACTAGAATACCTTGAGGAAGAAAATGCCTCTTTGTCCAAATGGATCAAGGTTCTAGAAACTAAGGAATATAACTCCATGAGTGTATCTGAAGAGTCAAAGACTCGTATTTCAGAATTGGAATCTGAAAGAAATAACCTTATTGAAAAAGTTAGATTTCTAGAAAAGGAATTTCTTGATATTCTGAAAGTTAAGGATGGGCTAGCTAAGAAAGTGACAGAACTCGAAAAAGAAGCTAGACTCCTTAGCAACACTCAAATCTTGGATAAACTGGCTAGTATGTAGTGCTCAACAGTAAACATGTCCGACATAGGACGTCCAAACAGACCATCTGATCCCTTGAATGTCGAAACAATGTCTACTGCAACATTTGAGCCAATACATGAAAATTCAAGATTTGTGAGTTCTAACTCCTCAGGATCAAAGACAGGATGCCAAACTCTCAGTTGTATCAAACATTTGTCACTTCTGAACAAGGTAAAAATTCAACTGAAGCTGAGAGAATTAAAGTTTAGTCCCAAGCTAAAAGACCTCCACCTCACAGGTTCATTCCTACTTGCCACCATTGTGGAGTGAAGGGTCACACCCGACCTAACTGCAATGCCTTTAGGAGAAATCCCCAAAATGGTTCTTGGAATCAACACAACATCAAGGGAATCTCCAAATGCAAATTCAAGCCTTAGTAGAAAAGTCTAGGAGTCTAAGTGAAGAAGTGATGAAAATTGCTCAACTCTCTAGTAAGCAATATGGTCGTGATACTTCTTATGCTCATCATGAAGAAGGTTAAGGGATGAACCAAAATGCTAGGGTCTCCCAGAAGAGAAGGAAGAACAGGAGATTCAATAAAAGAAGGTCATGCCTACAAATGAAATGAACAAAGACAATAGGGTTCCCCAAAAGTCTAAGTTCATTTATGTAAGAAATGATGACCTAAAATGCCTTGTCATCCACACCGCTTTGAAAGCCCAAAATTCTGATATGTGGTGTTTCGATAGTGGTTGCTCCAGACACATGACAGGTAACAAGTCCCTCTTCAATCATCTTGAGGAATGCTCAGATGGGACTGTTACTTTTGGTGATGAAAGCAAATCTTTTGTGAAAGGAAAATGTGTCATCCAAGCACCAGGCATTCCAAAACTGAAGGATGTCTTGTTTGGAGAAGGACTGAAAGCTAATCTAATTAGCATAAGTCAATTGTGTGATGATCACCATGCTATCCATTTTACCAATAACAAGTGTTCTGTTGTGGATGACAAAGGTGTGTGTGTTTTGGAAGGGTCAAGAACCACTGATAATTGGTATGGTTTAATTCCAAGTGATGGTTCTTCTCAAATTTATAATAGGGCTAAATTTGTAGAAGTTGAATTGTGGTACAGGAGGCTAGGTCACATAAATTTCAAGGAACTAAGCAAACTCTCAAAACACGAGCGTGTGAGAGGTGTGCCAAAACTAGGGAAGCCCCCTACTTCTGTGTGTGGGCCATGTCAAATTGGCAAGCAAATTAAAAGCCCACACAAGAAGACTTCAAATATCGCTACCTCATATCCACTAGAACTAATACACATGGATCTCATGGGTCCAACTCGAACTGAAAGACTAGGAGGTAAGCGATATATCCTAGTGATGGTTAATGAATTCTCAAGGATGTCATGGGTGGAATTCATAAGAGCGAAGTTGGATGCTTTTGAGAACTACAAGAACATTTGCTTGAGAGTGCAAAATGAAAGGGGATGCCCCATCACTTGAATTCAAAGTGATGGAAAGGAGTTTGAAAACTCCAAGTACAATGAGTTTTGTGATGAATCGGGCATCAAACATTAATTTTCAGCACCAATAACACCTCAGCAAAATGGTGTTGTGGAAAGAAAGAACAAGCTAGTTCAAGAGATGGCTAGGGTGATGATTCACAGCAACAACTTGGCTGCTCATTTCTGGGCTGAAGCAGTTAGCACTGCATGCTATACTATTAACAGAGTCTACACTAGGCCTGAAACTGGGAAGACACCCTATGAGCTGTGGTACGACAAGAAACCCAATGTCAAGTACTTTCGAGTATTCAGAAGTAAATGCTATATCCTTAGGGATAGAGAGCAATTGGGTAAGTATGATTCCCGAAGTGATGAAGGGATTTTTCTTTAATATTCCACAAATAGTAGGGCTTATCGAGTGTACAACTTGAGAACCTCTACTGTTATGGAGTCCATAAATGTGGTGGTTGATAACTCAGGATCTGAGTCCCTACAACTAGAGGATGACAATGCTGATGAAGGTGTGAAAATTCCAACATCTAAATCAGAAAATGAATCACCTTCAATGTCACCTCCTAAAAAACTTACACATCCTAGGGTTATGAGACCTCACTCCACCACTGAAATCATTGGAAGTGGAGTGAGAACTCAAAAACAAGTTGAAAATGAAGTTAGCCACTTTTGCTATACTTCTACATTCGAACCCAAAAATGTAATTAAAGCTCTCAGAGATGAAAACTGGATAAATGCCATGCAAGAAGAGCTAAATTAGTTTACAAGGAATGATGTTTGGTTTTTAGTTACTAGGCCTAAAAATACAAATGTTATTGGTATTAAATGGATTTTCAAGAACAAATCTGATGAACATGGTACCATTGTAAGAAATAAGGCTAGGTTAGTTGCACAGGGATACACTCAGATTGAGGGCATTGATTTCGATGAAACTTTTGCTCCTGTTGCCCGACTAGAGTCTATCAAGATCTTGCTTGCTGTTGCATGTCATCTCAAATTCAAACTTTTTCAGATGGATGTCAAGAGTGCTTTTCTGAATGGCATTCTTTAGGAGGAATTTTATGTGGAACAACCAAAAGGGTTTGAGGACCCTAATCATCCTGATCAGGTTTACAGATTAAAAATGACTCTCTATGGTTTGAAACAAGCTCCCAGAGCTTGGTACGAGAGACTAACTACATACCTCTTAGAAAATGGACTTTCGAGAGGAGGGCTAGACAGGACCCTATTCATTAGAAACATCAAGGATGATATGGTTATTGCTCAGATATATGTTGATGATATTGTCTTTGGTTCCACATCAGACTCACATGCTTGGTCTACAGGTCAAACAAATGAGCAATGGGATTTCTATATCCCAAACCAAATATGCTAAAGACCTTGTAAAGAAATTTGGCATGAGCTCAGCTAAACATGCTCGCACTCCTATGAGCACCACCACCAAACTTAGCAAAGATGCTTCAGGCAAAAGTGTCGACCAAACCACATACCGAAGTATGATTGGTAGTTTGCTTTATCTCACTGCCAGTCGTCCTGACATTGCCTTTAGTGTCGGAGCTTATGCTCGCTATCAAGCAAGCCCCAAAGAGTCACACTTACTAGCTGTCAAACGTATTATTCGATATGTAAGTGGAACTCTCTCTTTTGGCCTCTGGTATCCCTTTGATACTAATGCCGTGGTTGTTGGATATTCCGATGCTGATTGGGCCGAAAATGCTTATGATAGGAAGAGCACCTCCGGAGGATGCTTCTATGTTGGAAACTGTTTGGTTACTTGGCTTAGCAGAAAACAGAATTCCATCTCTTTGTCTACTGCCGAGGCTGAGTACATTGCAGCCGACAGTTGTTGCACTCAACTTCTGTGGATGAAACAGATGTTGGAGGACTACGGGATAGAACAGGGCACCATGACTGTGTATTGTGATAACACAAGTGCCATCAACATCTTCAAAAATCTTGTGTAACACTCTCGCACCAAACACATAGACATTAGACACCACTTCATTCGAGAGCTTGTTGAGCAAGGTGTTGTGACATTGGAATCTGTGCAAACTGATACTCAACTTGCTGATCTCCTCACCAAACCTCTAGACTCCCTTAGGTTTGAGTTTCTTAGGAAATCCATCGGTGTGTGCGATATTGAGTGATTGAGTGCTTTCTGATAAACTAGGTGATCTCATATCCATATCTCTTCCTAGCTCTATTCCTCTGGTGTACATTATCAGTTTTTGCTTGCTTTTGTTTTTGTTTGTTTCCCTTATTTCAAAAATCCAAAAACATTGAAAAATTCAGAAAATCCAAAAACATTACAAAATCAGAAAAACTCCAAAAAGATTTTTTTTTGTTTTCTTTTAGTTAGGCATATTGAAAAATCCAAAAAATAGTGAAAAATAAAAAAATTCAAAAAGAGTTGTGTTGGGGTTGGTTGTTATCCTTTGCTGTGCATGGCTGAAATTTTCTTGTACTCATAATGCTTGTCCAAGATACATATTTGATAGGATTGAGTTCATGAGGATATCATACCTACCAAAATGTCTTTTGGGAAAGTGCACATAGACTGTCTTGCTAAATACAGTTAGAAATATGGCATATACTATTGCATTATCACATGCTCTTGCACTCTGATTGTCACCTGAAGATGGTACATATCCCTATGAATAGGTGATTATATTAGTCATAATGGTTCTTCAAGTTGATAAAGTCTGATTTGACCATGAAGGTACCATCCCTCAAAATGTGCCCCAATCTAAAAGTCTTCTGCAATGGAAAGGGCTACCTCTGGGATAGTGTAAAAGCCACTATTGGATGCAAACAGTATGAAATGGCTACCTAGGTTAACAGTAGGTATCTATCTGGGTCCCTAGAGTGAAAGCCCCTGCTGCCAGTAGCTAGGGCTACCTACCCAGTCAGTGTGAAAACCTCCATTGCATTCCAAAATTCAAAAGAAAAAGACTGAACAAGAATCGCTTCACAAAATAGCAAATTTCACATATACTATGAGTACAAAATCTGTAAAAGGGTAAAAATAGCACATTAAAAAAACTTACAGTTTTCTGGATTACCCTAAGTGAGTCTCTCAGTATTTTTTGAAGCTTGTTGTTCTTGAAATGTAGTAATATCTTTATCTGTCTAAGGGTGCCTACTTCTCATGGAGTCAAGTCAGAATTTCACCTCACACATTTCACATTGTTGGTAAAGCCTATTACTAACTGTACATTAGCCTGTGTGACTGTGTCTAAACTCCCTTGTGCCTAGTGTCGATGGACATATTCTCATTTATTCATCATTCCATGCTACACTATCTTGGACATGTATTATCTGTCACATGCAAATTCTCACCCTTGTATTCCTTTTGAAAATATTTTTTTAAGTGTTTGAGAAAAATGGTTTGAGTTTAAACTTGACATCTATGTGACAAAATTGCAAGCTTTTGGTTGATTTTGAGTATTTTTAGGGATGATC
Source organism: Tetracentron sinense (assembly GCA_015143295.1). Classification (NCBI taxonomy): domain Eukaryota; kingdom Viridiplantae; phylum Streptophyta; class Magnoliopsida; order Trochodendrales; family Trochodendraceae; genus Tetracentron; species Tetracentron sinense. Next base: position 32,932,819 of record CM026571.1, read on the forward strand.
TTACCTTGCTATTTTTCATATCTCTAAATGAGCATTTTTAATCTCCAAAATTGATTCACATGAAGCTTTATACAGTTGGTTTTTTGTCCATTTCAAATGTTGAATTCCTAGAGTCACTAGGTTGCATTGGAACCTTGGCATATGCTGCAGCTATTTTAGCTTTTCCCAATGGAGAATCTCTACTATTGTTGTCCCACAAGATGCCAACGAGAAAAAGGGATCAAAACTCATTCTTACACACTAGTTCACACTTGTGAGATAAAGAGCCGACCTTGAGAGTGGGTTCGGTTGACCGAACACATAGCTATGGGGTTTTCGAAACCCTTTTTGGTATTATTCGGATATTCCTTCCATTTTGGGGTTTCTCTCTGCAAAATCCAGCTAGGTAATGCCTTTTTTAGGCCTCATATGCATGCTACAGGTTGCTCTCAGGTCTTCACGGTTTCTCTATCAAGCTTAATTCTTGGTTTCCAGTTCTACAGTTCTACTATTTTTTTTGAGATATTACAGCCCTTATCTCCACGATTTCTACTGGGGTTTCTGTTTGCATGCGATCTTCAGTAGCTCCAGTCCTCCACACTAGCTTCACGAGTGATTCAAAGCTTCAGTGCTGCCTGGATTTTTGCTACTCAGGTCATCCATGCTCCAAGTGTGCTGCTCATTCTATTGAGAGTTCCCTACTGCCCAGCCGTATCTTTTCCTTCATAGTAAGGATCTCCACTCAATGATCTGTCCTCTTTACTCCCAGTTCTCTCCAAGGTGATCTTCTTGGCTTTTCTGTGGGATTTTCACTTTCGGACCATGATTCTAACATAATTTATCCTCATGATTTCCATCCTCATGGCGGGTCGCTCTAAATGTCACCTCATCATCTCTCGGGATGAAGATGATGCTCCCCAGTCTGATGATGCATCCTATGATGTTGGCCACAGAATTCATGTGGGCCGTACGATCCATACCCGGGTTCCTCCATCCTCGAATACCAATAAGAAAGCCATAGGTGCTTCTGGTTCGAAGCCCTTGGCCAAATCCAAGGGCAAAACTCCAGCCCCCACTCCTAGTGCACTTGAAATGGTGAGATTTCGCACCCCAAGGAATGAACATCTTTATAATACTTGTCTTAAAAATCGGGCTGTCACCATTAAGAGGGCCATAATTATTTCGGATTTCACCCATCCTGGCTTTGAGGATGTAATTAACTCTCGCCAATGGTCTGGCCTTTTAAAATTGACCAGATATGCCAGTTTAGACCTTGTTTGGGAATTTTATACGAATATTTATTCTGCCAATCCTCGCGCCTTTTCTTTCAAAACTCAGGTTAGGGATAAGAAAATTACCATTAATCCGGATGTCATTGCCTTCTTCATTGGTGCTCCTCAGGTTTCAGGAGCCAATTACCCTTATCTCTATCCCACTGATGAGGATAAGCATGATTTGGATATGGTGGCCAGCAATCTCTGTGATGATCAATCTCAAAAATGGCCTCATCCCCATTTGCTTCACTCCAGTCTTTCATTCTTGGGCCATCTGTTTCACCTCATTATGTGTTCCAACATTCATCCCAAGGTGTATTCTACTACTCTGAGTGTTGATCGGGCTCAGTTTCTATACAGTGTCATGACTGGGAACACTATCAATACTGGTGCCCACGTTATTGACCTAATCCTTCAGGCTGTCGCTGTGACCCAAAAGCGCACCGTTCTTGCTTTTGGTGTCCTTATCATCAATCTCTTATTTGCTGAGGGTATTAGAGCTCGTTCCTCTGAGTCTTCCAAGCCTTCTCTAGGACCGATTTGGGTAAGGTCTTGTCTTGTATGATCCGGAGCCTTCGTGGAAGGAGATCGATCGTGTGTGATCGTGGTATTGAAGTAGCTTGAGAAGATTTGATCGGTTAGGAACCGAAGCTGCTACAGCGGAGATCGAACCTGCTGGTTCGTGGAAATCAAGAGTAAGATTCTGTACCTAGGAACGTCGAGTCCGGTTTGGGTAAGGTCTTGTCTTGTACTTGAATTCTTCTTATAGTGAAGTTTGTTGCTGGACGAGGTCCTGTGGTTTTTTCCCGTAAGGGTTTTCCATGTAAAAATCTGCTGTGTTTGATTTGTGTGGGTTGTTTGTGTGAATGGTTCAATGATTTCCAATCTAATTAGATAAAAAATTAAAAATTGGTTAGAAGTTCTTAGATAGACCTATTCACCCCCCCTCTAGGTCATAGAGATCATTGATCAGAGTAATTTCAATTGGTATCAGAGCGGGTTCACCTTTAAGACTAAACCCTTGAGTGTGATCCTGTATATCTTACTCTATGATCATGAGTACTTTAAGAGAGGGCGGTTCAGTCTCTCGTCCCCCACTGTTCGATGGGAATAATTACGCATATTGGAAAGCTCGTATGAGAGCCTTTCTCAAATCGATTGACGATAGAATTTGGATGTCTATCCAAAATGGGTGGACTACGCCTGTGAAAACTCTAGGTGATTTAACTGTCGTCAAATATTCTAATGAATGGACCAGAGAAGAGCTTGAGATAAGTGGTTGGAATACTAAAGGACTCAATGCTATCTTTACTGCAGTCACAGCTGAGGAATTCAGACGAATTTCTTCATGTGAAACAGCAAAGGAGGCATGGGACATACTAGAGATTACCCATAAGGGTACGACCACTGTTAAAATCTCAAAACTCCAAATGTTAACCACCAAATTTGAATATTTGAAAATGGAAGAAGATGAAACATTTGATGAATTTTATGCAAAACTTAGTGACATTGTCAATGATAGTTTCAACTTAGGTGAGAGATCAACTGAGTCCAAGATAGTTAGAAAAGTTCTTAGATCTCTACCTGAGAGATTTCAACCCAAGGTCACTGCTATTGAAGAGAGTAAAAATGTTGACTCTCTGAAGATTGAAGAATTAGTTGGTTCACTCCAAACTTATGAACTCAATCTTAGACCATCCAAGAAAACCAAATATTTAGCCTTGAAATCAATTAAGGAATCTTTGGATGACGATAACAGTGATGGAGAGATGGATGAGGAAGAAATGGCACTCTTCGTTAAAAAATTTCGAAAATTTTTTAGAACGAAAAAGAGGTTCAATCCCAAATAGGGAGGAAAATCTTTTGAGAAGTCAAAGTCTAAGCCCTGGGAAATCAAGAAAAATTCCAAGAGTGGCGACAAGAAACCCCAAGGTGTTCAATGTTATGAATGTCATGGCTTCGGGTCATATTTCACCTAACTGTCCTAACAAGAAGAAAAGTAAGGGCAAGGTGATGAATGCCTGTTGGGATGACAGTGATTCTGAGAATGAAAAATCAGACAGTTCTTCTTCTAGTGAAGAAACTGAAAATTATACTGCTTTCACTGTGTCCCTTTCTGGGATTCTTGAGACTACCTCGTTAGTTGATGAGAATGATAGAAGTGATGAAAGTATTCACGCTGAGTCAAGTGGAGACACTGAGAAGAGTCAAACTGACTCTGAAAAGTGATGAAGAGTTGAAAACAACTTATGATAAGTTGTATTCTGAAAGTTTGAAACTGACTAAAGTAAAAATCTCTTTGAGCAAAAAACTCAAAATCATTCAAAATGAAAGAGATACTTGTAAACTAGAAGGAAAGGAGATGAATGCTCTAGTTAGTCAGCTTGAAAATGAGAAAGAAGCTTTTTCTGAAAAAGTTAAATGTCTTTTGGAAGAAAATGTCTCATTGACTAATGTTGTCAGAAGATTAGAAGTTGAAAGAGACACTTCCTTAAAAGAAGTTGGAGAGTCAAGGACTCAATTAGTGGAGCTGGAATCTTTAAAAGAATCTCTTGTCAATAAGGTGAAATTTCTTGAAAAAGAACATCATATAACCCTTAAAGACAAGACTGACTTGATTCAGAAGGTCTATACTCTTGAAAAGAAGTTAGAATGTTTGGAAATACTAGCTGCCTAGATGAATTAGTTAGAAAATATGGATCAAATTCTAATAGATCTGGGATAGGACATGCTGACACACCAGCTGGTCCTTTAGCTGTTGGTACAATGGCTAGTGCTGTGTTTGAACCAATATATTCTGATCCAAAGTGAATGTACCTTCCACATCAAGTACTATGGCTTATACAAATGTTGTAAAGCCTAGAAATGCAGCTCCTAGGGTGAATGCTTTGAGGAATCAAATTCCTTTTAGAAGAAATCCTCCTCCTTTTTCTAGATTCACACCCACATGTCACTTTTGTGGTGTAAGAGGTCACATACGACCAAACTGTAATGCGTTTAGAAGATCTCCCTGAAATGGTTCATGGAACCAAAATCAAAGTCAAGGGAATCTTAAAATGCAGATTCAAGTTCTGGCTGAAAAATCTAGAATTTTGAGCGAAGATGTCAATAGGATAGCTCAAATGTCTAGAAATGAAAATGGTCCATTAAATCCTTATGATTACTCAAGAGGAAAGAATGTGACATATCATAATGCTAGAACTGAACAGAACAGAAAGAGGTCTAGAAGATCTAAAAAGAAAAATGTCTCTACTACACAGAACAATATTCAAATGTGTAAACAAAGTTTAAGAACTGTGTATGTAAGAAAGGATGATCTTAAGTGCCTTGTCATTCATACTGCCTTTAAAGCCCAAAACACAGAAATGTGGTACTTTGACAGTGGGTGTTCTCGGCATATGACAGGTAACAAGTCCTTATTTACTCAATTTGAGGACTGTCCAGATGGGACTGTTACTTTTGGCGATGGAAGCAAGTCATTAGTTAAAGGGAAGGGTATCATCGATTCACCAGGCATACCAAAATTGAAAAATGCCTTGTTTGTTGAAGGACTAAAAGCTAATTTGATTAGCATAAGTCAACTATGTGATGATAACCATGCCGTGCACTTTACCCAAAATAAATGCTTAGTCATTAATGGTAAAGGTAAGTGTGTTCTAGAAGGGTTGAGAACCACTGACAATTGCTACGGCTTAATCCCTAGTACTAATTTCTCAAATGTCTGTAATAGGGCTAAAATTGAGGAAGTTGATTTGTGGCACCGTAGGCTAGGTCATATGAACTTCAAAGACCTATGCAAAATTTCAAAGCAAGAACTTATGAGAGATGTGCCCAAACTAGGAAAGCCTTCTACTACTATGTGTGGACCAGGTCAGATTGGTAAACAAATTAGAACCCCACATAAGAAGACTTTAAGTATTGCTACTTCATATCCACTGGAATTAATTCATATGGATCTTATGGGTCCTACAAGATCTGAAAGTCTAGGTGGAAAGCGATACATCCTAGTCATGGTTGATGATTTCTCAAGAATGTCATGGGTGGCATTTATAAGAGAAAAATCCGATGCTTTTGAAAATTTCAAAAGTATTTGCTTGAAATTCAAAATGAGGAAAAGATGCCCAATCACTCGAATTCGAAGTGATCATGGAAAGGAGTTTGAAAAGTACAACGACTTTTGTAATGAGTCGGGTATCAAACATGAATTTTCTGCACCCATTACACCTCAGCAGAATGTTTTGTGGAGAGGAAGAACAGGGTTCTCCAAGAGATGGCTAGAGTTAGGGTTCATAGCAATAATCTAGCTTCTCATTTCTGGGCTGAAGCAGTGAACACTGCTTGTTATATAGTTAATCGAGTTTTTCTAAAGGCCTGGAACAAAGAAAACCCCATATGAGTTGTGGAATAACAAGAAACCAAGTGTCAAGTACTTTCGAGAATTCGGAAGTAAATGCTATATCCTAAAGGATAGAGAGCACACTGGGCAAAGTTGAATCCCGGAGTGATGAAGGGATATTTCTTGGATATTCCACAAACAGTAGAGCTTATCGAGTGTATAACTTGAGAACCTCTACAATTATGGAGTCCATCAATGTAGTTGTGGATGACTCTGGTGTTGAAAATGTGCAACATGAGGATGATGATAATGCTGGAAATGAAAATGTTGAAGCTTCTTCAACTCCACTTATTACTAAGCAATCATCTCTATTAAAACCCACACATCCTAGGGTCATAGTCCTCACAACTCCCAGATATAATTGGTGATCTTGAAAGTGGAGTGAGAACAAGGAAACAAATTGAAATGAAGTTAGCTACATTTGCTATACTTCATCTTTTGAACCCAAGAATGTAGCTGAAGCCCTTGGAGATGATAATTGGATCAATGCAACGCAAGAAGAGTTACTTCTGTTTACTAGGATGATGTTTAGTATTTAGTACCTAGGCCTAACAATACAAATATGATAGGTACCAAATGGATTTTCAAGAACAAAACTGATGAAAAGGTCATCATAAAAAGGCTAGGTTAGTTTGCACAGGATAACACCCAAATTTGAAGGTATTGCTTCGATGAGAACCTTTGTCTCCTTTAGCCAGGCTAGAATCAATCAGAATCTCCTAGCTGTGGCTTGCCATATGAAATTCCAGTTGTTTCAAATGGATGTTAATATGCCTTTTTGAATGGCCATTCTACAGGAAGAAGTCCTATGTGGAAACAACCAAAAGGGTTTGAAGTCCACATCACCTTGATCATAGTTTATCGATTAAAAAGGGCCCTCAGTGGTTTAAAGCACAAGCTTCCAATAGCTTGATATGAGAGGTTGACTACTTATCTCTTGGAAAAGGATTTCGAGAGAGGGAGTAATAGAATCCTTTTATAAAAAATGTGAACGTATATTGTCATCACCCGATCTAATTGGTGAATTGTGTTTGGTTTCCACCTTGACCTAATACATCTTCAATCATTGGCTGAACAAAAAAAAAAGAAAGAATTGATTTGAAATGAGCATGGTAAGTGAGCTTGAATTTCTTCCTTGGTCTTTCAGATCAAGCAATTTGATTCTGGGTCACTCAGTATCTCAAATCAAAATATGCCTAACAATTTTGGGTGAAGAATTTGGTATGGAGTGGGTCTGCTAGCAATGCGGAGGCTGGTTGGTGGGGAGCTGTCCTATGAGTTGTTCTACAAACAAAAGCTTAGGAAGTGAATGGCCGGGTGGGGGGGTGAGTTCGGCAAGTATGTCGGGTGGTAATGGGGGGGGCAACTACTTACCAGGCAGCAAGTTGATTGGTTGATGTTCTTGGGGGCGGGATAAGCCTAGGCCGGGGGTGTGGGGGGCGTAGGGGACTTAGCGCCGGGGGCCAGGGGGCAGGACTTGTTGGGGGGGTCGGGGTGTGAGGGGGTGGGGGGTTTGTTGGGGGGGGATTGGGGCCGGGGTGAGTTGTGTAGTGTAGTTGTGGTAGGGCACTTGTGTGGGGGTGTCTCGGCTGTGATCAAGCAAGGACCCTGGGAAGAGGTGCCTCCCGGTACCTTGCAAGGTAACGTTTTCCGAGTCAGCGACTCTTAATAGTGTAGCGTTTAGACGCGGTACTCGACGCTCGCCAGGGCGGTGCCTCCGATGGTCCTCTTGTTGAGAACCAATATGCCCATAAGTTGGATATTCCACTGTGGCGATGTGCAGGTCCGGAGGTGGGCCAAAGGGCGAGATAGAAAACACACCACCTCCGATAGGACACCAACCCTTCGAGGGCTGGTTTTTCTATATTGCACTACGTGCTTATTTGTTCTTACTGTGGCGTTTGACCCAAAAGCCATAATTCATTTCAATTGTGCCCACGGAAGGTCCGGAGCGTGAAGGGCCGGGGGGGGTGCCTGCAAGTCTGAGTATATTTAACGGGGGGACCTGCAGTTTGTACTCAACTTCTGTGGATGCAGCAGATGTGGCCTTCAGTTAGCGGGAGTTGAACAAGGCACTATGACTGTGTATTTTGATTGAATTCGAATCGTGCTATCAATGGTTTCGCAAAATCCCGGGTTGTCAAAGAGAGGGGAACCTCTCATCCTCGCACAAACAATTGACATTATGCATCACTCCCTTCATCACTTCATTCTCGTGATTTATTGAGCGCAAAATGTTGTGTGATTGTGATGTCCCAACAGAGCAACATATGCAGACGTTTCCCCAAAAACCCTTAAGATTGTCCCCTTAAGGTTTGATTCCTAGAAATCCATTGGTTTGGTTGCGGAGTTAATGATGGTGTGCTTTCTTCTTTCATAAGCCTCTGTTTATCTGGTTGAGTTTTGAAGTCTAGATCTATTTGTTTGTTGTTTTCTTTAATTAATAATCCAAAAACATCAAAAAATGAAACAATGTTTGCAAAATATGGAGTTTTGTATGACCTTCTTGTGGGGGAACCTTCCTTCGCCCTATCCTTATGGGGGGCCTAGAAGTTAGGTTCCTTGTTAAATCATAATTGAGATATTAATATCCAAGGTAAAATCTATCATGGATTGTGTACGATAAGGGTAGTTCAACAACTTATTAGTTTCTATCTGGTGATTAAATGGTCATTGTCAGCATCCGAGGAAATTGAGTGAATAAACAACGATGTTTGGGTTGCACTGTCACTCTAATTGTTTTTTGAGATGGTATTAGTTCCTATTTATAGATTCAATTTATAATTCCTTATGGTTCCCTGTTTAAAGAAAATCAATCTAGTATGGGATAACCAAAGTGATTAAAAAAAATTTCCATAAGAAGGATCCGCCCCCTAGTTTTAAGGAAACAAATGAAATAAATGACATAAAATAAAATAACTAAATAAAACATATGGAGCATGGCATAGGACTACCCCGTTTGAGTTTGGTGTTGATAGGTTTCTAGTGAATGCCAGTGAGAAATTCTACCTAGACACACCGTAGTTATTTATATGGTTTGCCTAGTGTTAAAGCCCCCGGACTTCATTAGAGAGGGTGCTACCTCTCACGTTGAGTGAAAGTCACCCAAATGTCCAAAGGAAAGATAATGGTTTAAAATTTGATCAATCACACTGAAAATTATACCTTATAGGGATCAAGGTGTGGGGTAATGGGCGGTATTGCTCATCAAAATTCTATTGATTGTTTCTGGTTTCTTTGTTTTATTCTAGTTTTTGAACCTTCTAGAGTACCTTTATCTATAATAAGTCCAAAATAATCTTTGTTTGGTGGATGAACCACTCCTCAGATCAATTTATAATTTTTATATTACACAGCGGGAGGGGGGGGGGGGGGACATTAACGGGACTTCCGCTCTGAGGCATTTATGGTTTACTCTAAATTTGGGATTTGAAATGGCAAAAAATCAAGATCAATCACATTATGGGAACTAAAAGTTTTCTTAACAGAATCCTTATATGCATGTGAACTAGTGCTGT